>NBZA01007723.1:0-16765 GCA_003054995.1 Aleochara bilineata | reverse complement strand
AACCTCAACTTTTTAAAGTGACACCCTACTATTCAAGACGTATTGCCGTCAAAAAATGAAATTGATCCAAAAATTGCTTTAGGTACGTGATGGTCATCGATTGGATAAACCTGAACATTGCCGCCGAGAGTTGTATAATATCATGTACTACTGCTGGGACAAAGACCCCAAGAAACGACCGACCTTCACGGAATGCATTGACTTCCTCGAGAAGCTTCTTATGACTGAAACCGATTACATCGAGCTGGAACGCTTCCCGGATCATTCCTATTATAACATGCACAATATCAGCGATGAAAAACTCTAAAGACGCTGGAGCTTGGATAAGGGGGAACATCAACGAACGCACTCACAAACGATGCTACAAGCTCTGCTTTGACATTGTGAGTTCTGCGAATACTCGTAATAAGCTTCTACGCAGCTGCAACATAGTCATTTTATTTTTTAAGTTTTACTCGTTTTCATTTAGACTTTATCTAGTATTAAACGTATTTTATATTCTATTAAATTAATTATAATTAATTATAAATATTTGTTATTTGTACAAAACATACGTACATACTACAAAAAATTAAAATATAATTGTTGCACGTTATCGAATTATAGAAAAATGAACAATAAGTTTAAGCAATAATCTATTGTAATTGTGTGTATATGTAGTAAGTCAAAGACTGAAAGTAATTAATTGTTAATTGTTAATTAAAATAAAGATTTAATTATACATTTTGATATCAATTTAAGTTTTTGGGTGCATTCTTTCACGCCGAAAGTCATATCAATGAGGAACAAATATAATCTTTATTTGTTCAAGTATGACCGTTGTGGTTCGGGTCCGAACTGGTATTTGATGTGGCATGGCACGCCAAACGCAATTGAGCAGCAAGGAAAGAAATGTTTTTCGGGACGTGCCGGGCTCATGTGCGGCGGAAAGTTCGTCCATAGGGCGATGCGCGCCGTCGTCGCCGCCGTTCAAGCCCCTCAGCCGGCGTCGCGACGCTGATAGTTGCTGTTTGTACGCGACCGGTGAAACATCCTCTTACATTACGCTCTCTTTTATCAATTCGGCGTTCTTCCGTGTTTCAATATGAAGTTACAAAAAGTTTTTATAGTTCGTCTAAACACATCAAGTTTTAAATGATACTTAAATACATAATTGTGTGAAAAAAGTTAATGTGAATATTATAACCTAATAAGAAAAGTGTTATTAAATTCTGTAAAAAAACATATAAAAATCTAATGATTAATAGCATTGCTGTCACTTACAGAAATTCTGCATTGAACTTGCGTACAAATCAATGTCTACGCTGGCTTATCATTTGTTAACTGAATTTGAGCTAAGTGGAATCAACAAGCATTAAATGCAGCTCTACTTGTGCAAGTTCGGCGCTGACTGAATCGAGCAATTGTGATAACAATCAGTGACAACAGCCGTGTCTAGCATGTTAATGCAACGCACAGAAGGCATTCAGCAAGAATAATACGGCACAGTGAGTGCTTCGTCGATGTGTTACTGACAGAGGAGTATCTTTTCATTCCATCTGCAAGATTATCTTAAACCAATGTGATATTCTAAGACCAACATAAGCCGCCAAAGGAGCAATGACGTCAACGCGCTGTAATCACCAAAAACTGTGCTTAAATCTTAAGAAATATTACCTTAGAACAACTTTCTTAATAACACTCTTCTTCAACTTTGGAAAGTTTTCTGATGCGGTTCATCGTCAAAATGCCGTAAGTTCATATAATCTGACTAGAATTGTAACAAATATTACAAATTTCTGTGGAATTCCAATTGAGTTTAATTAAATTTGTATGTCGTGTACTGCATTCCACACAAAGCAGTCGTACGCATTTCATCTTTTTGTCACTCGTACATATTTTCGGTGAATGTTTGCAGATAGCACGCGTTCACGATACGAGACCAGACTACGCAACTGTTGCGATCGTCAACATGAATGCGTCCTCCACTTCGCCTGAATTTGCAACTGGAGGACATGAATCAAAATTCAAGCTGGAATCCTTTGATCGCCTGCGGGCGGGAGTGAGAACAATCATTAATGAGGCGAACGTGGAGGATGAAAGTGCAAAAGAACAGGGAAAGTTGTATGAAAACGTGCCGAAAATGAACGCGAACGTAGCGATATCCGGTATTAATCAGAGTAATGTGGTGGAGGAGAGTGCCAGTAACGCAGCGACAACAACCAAGCCGGAACCGGACAATTTATCAATGCCCTGGTGGGTGCAGTTATCCTGGACGCTGGTCTTCGTCATCATGATATTCATCGCCATCGGCGGTAACTGCATTGTCATGTGGATCGTGATTGGTATGTAATTGCACTCGCCATATCGAGTTCGATAGTTAAATATGCTTTAAAACGTTATGATTGATTCGTTATCCTGGCAAAGTAGCGCACAAACGAATGAGGACCGTCACCAACTATTTCCTGGTCAATCTCAGCGTCGCTGATTTGCTTCTGTCAGTGTTGAATTGTTTTTTCAACTTTATTTACATGTTACAAGGGTGAGTCTTGCCAACTTTATTTAAAGTCATCCCTTCGGAAACTTATAATAATGTAATCAAACTGAACAACACTAGAACTAACCTTTCCCAAATCCCCAACTAACTTTCAACCGATTCTTGTATGTGCATCAATTCTGCACCAGCTGCACAGATAATGGAATTGTGTCCGATATTGGCAGAAAGTTTCCGATAATATTAGGAGTTTGTGTTCAGAGAGGTTATTATACGTTAAATTCCAATCCACTTTATGCGGGTTTCTAAAGGGATTGACATGACATACACTCATATTCATGTTCAACGTAGTTAGGTAAATATAGGAAAACCGAGCTAAGGACTACACGATCCACTTGAAAGTGTCAAACCGTTGTAAATCACCCAAACGTCATAAAAGTCTTCTATCATTATCTATCTACTGGTCAGGTAGTGCTTTCTTTGTTGGCGACAGAAATTAGAAGACGGCCTGCAAATTTTGGATGACCAATAGTCGGTTGTCCATAAACGGTCATAATACAAAATTACTGAGTGACACAAACAAAAATATATTACAAGAGAAGATTCACACCACATGTTTGCTGTTTTCACACTCTGTAAATTCGGTCTCAACGCCCAAATTCTTGCACCCTGTCGTGACTAGGGCTTGGCCAGTTTCAAGTGGATCGTGTAGTTCTTAGCTTGGTTTTCCTATACATATGTACGTTTGGTTTAGGTTATGTTGGTATTAAACCAACAATATTTTCCATGATTGATTGCTTGTAGTGAGTAATGTTTGGTATTGATTTGTTAACTTATACCAACTTGTTGAAGTTTTATAGTTTTGTTTTCTTCAATTTTATGAACGCCATTAAGTAACAAACGCGTTAATGCATATACAGCTGATGTTTAATTAGCACCCTGGCTCTTACTACAGTTACTTAATTGCCCGCAATTTCCAGCCGACAACAGACATGTCAACGCATTTATTTCCATTCGCATTCGATAAAAGCCCGGTAATGGTTTTTATTCCTGTGTAGGAAGCAGTTTCATTAAAATCTATTATTACATTAAGTGTTTTCAAGTACAAGCACTCACTAACCTACGTACGTATGTACGCTTGCAGGAACTGGCAATTCGGGGGCTGGTACTGTACAGTAAATAACTTCATCGCCAATACCACTGTCGCTGCGAGCGTGTTTACCTTAACGGCAATGTCCTGTGACAGGTAGGATTTATGTTTGTATAAAACTGTTCACTCGTAAGCATAAATTTACATTATTTTCATGGACTATTACTGCCATTACCTTGTCTCCCTGTGTACTCTTCGAATTGTGACCCCATCTCTGAACTATTTCTGAATTCCATTTTCTAGTGGTGCTTGTTTTTTCTGCACAGGCACTTGGCAATTGTGCATCCACTTCATCCACGAATGTCAAAGCTGACAGCCATCATCGTTATCGTTCTGATATGGATTCTGAGCATGACACTTGCTGGTCCTTGTTTGCTCTACTCAACTACAGTCACCTACAGGTACACATGCTCACAATGGTGAAGAGGTTGCATATAGTGCATACCATAACCTAAAAATCAATCCATCGATAAAGATTAAATTACTGAATGTTTTTACTTGTTTCTTGTTCAGATACCGAAATAATGAACGAACAGCGTGTATATTAATCTGGCCAGATGGACAACCTACAGTGTCGAAGATGGATTTCGGGTATAGATCTTTTTGCATTTGGGATACTGATACGTGTCTGAATTAATTAGAATTGCAATTAATTAACACTCCCGGCAAAGGGAGTGTTCCCCACTGTGTGCTATGTCTCCCGATACATTGTTCGCTACGTATGTAAATGTATCCTTGTAAATTGGATACTCGTAGATCTTTATTCAAAATTTCCTCTGATTCCGACGCCTGACGGTCCAATTCCCTTCGCTGTATCGAATTATCACCCTTGAGAGTAATCCCTAACCTAAGCTTTCGTTCAAGTTCAAAGTTCAATTTTCGAATGAAAATTGATTACAATGACAATGAGTCTCACCTTAGATACCAAGTGCTCTTCTTGATCATCACCTACCTGGTGCCAATGGTGCTCATGTGTTTCTTCTACGCCAGCATCGCTAAAGTACTCTGGGGCTCCAAGACCATCGGCGAGCGGACGCAGATGCAACTGAATGCAATTCAATCCAAGCGGAAGGTAATTATACGTTTTTAATTCCAACTTTTTGCTTTCATTTCTATTTCTATTTTAATTTTACTTTTTACCATTTGAATTGCAGCATAATACCTACATAAAATGCAATAGTAAAATACAAATAACAGTGGAACTGAAGAATATTTCTCGACAACAATATGTTCTAGGAATATTTTTTTCTCTTGTGAGTGTTGGACTGTTTGAGTCTGCAGTCTGCACACTTGAACATCCACTGACATTGTGATTGACGATGCGCCATTTTATTTCGAGATGAGTTTTCTTGAACGAATTTGTTGAAAATTCATGCTGTCTCTTCCGTCATTGAAATTTATTGAAAACCGAATTCAATTCTGAATAAAACACGGCATAGTTTATGAAATGTTTGAAGTTATACACTTTAATCAAACTAATAATTGATGATTAGCTTGCTTAAAACGTTGTTTTATCGTATAACTCAATTCAATTGTGAATTAGCAAGTACTCATGACTTGGTGTTTGTTTGGTAGTGTTGGGACTTTGCATTGATTTTCGGCAATATTGGCGATGAAATTATATTTACTAGCTCCGATCAAGTTGGCATTTGAATTGCAAATGCTCAATTTAATCGTATGCAGATTGCTTTTTGCTTAAACTAGTTAACTACCGTCAAAGTACCTACATTTCTCTGAATTATTCTATTATTTAAATTAAACGTTATAACGAGATAAACCATGATTAAAGCGACAACAATTAATTGCCAGCATTTATAGATTAATAAAACTCTCCGTCGACTTGACTGTGTAATTTGATAAGCTTAGAGTGAATTAAGGACCTATGTATTATTAAACGTTTGTGGTTTATGATTCGGCAGGTCGTGAAGATGATAATCTTTATTGTGTTCGTCTTCGGGATGTGCTGGCTGCCTTATCACGCGTACTTCATCTACACGCACTTCGACCGGAGTATACTGTACACCAAGTACGTCCAGCATGTTTACCTAGCTTTCTACTGGTTTGCTATGGCGAATGCCATGGTGAATCCGTTGATTTACTACTGGATGAATGCAAAGTAAGTTTGATTTTTTCGGTGAGTGTCTCCTCTTATTATCCTACAATTCTTCGATGTTTGTTAAGATTCAGAGGCTATTTTCGTCGAGCTATTTGTTGTTGGCAATCGCATCTTGATCTTGATGAGTTTGAACGTACTATAAATGGTCGTACTTTTAAATCAAGTAAGTATTAGGTCGTTCGGAAAGTCCCCGCACTTTTTTAGGTAAATATAAAACGCGATTTTTTTAATGTTTAAAACTTTTTTTGTTAAAATATATTTTGACCATTCTGTTCTATGACTCTTTGCCAACTTATAAGCAAAAGATTTATTCCTTGCTCAAAAAATTCTGGTTTTTATTGGCAAAAAACTGATCATGATGATTTTTTACGGCTTCTTTTGATGTGAAGGTTTTACCATCTAAAATAATTTGCAACAACCTAAACAAATATAAATCTGATAATGACAAGTGTGAAGAATAGGGTGAATGCGGTATGAGTTCCCAGTTTGATACCGTTTAAAGAACAAATCACAATCGTTAATTCAACGAAGCAAATTTCGTACAGTGAGAAGTCGCGGAACCCAAATGTCTAGCTTTGAATGCAGACCAAGGCGTTTTATGTGGTGATGGACACTTGAAATTGCCAAATTCAATTGACCAGCAATCTCACGAATTGTTATGCGTCGACTTGCATCAACTAACGCCTTTATTTTGTCTTCGTCCGCTTAAACTGATCTTCCACGACGTAGTGCATCTTCAAGATCAAAATTTCCTAAACAAAACTTTTAAAACCAAAAGTGACATTGCTGTATGGACAATACAATGTCTTCATACACCTCGACTAGTTTTTTTCTTACTTGCACTGCATTTTTACCTTTTACATAATAAAAGAGTAAAATATGTCAAAAATGTAGCTTTTTTCTCCATCTATAAACACTCGCTGAAGAATAACTATGGCACAAAAACAAACCAAATTTTTCACGAATAAAGCTTAATAAATGCACAATCGAAATATATAAAGTCTACCTAATTATAATTTTAAAAAACCTCCGAGAAAAAACAATAAAGTCATCTATCTGAAAATTTTGCGGCGACTTTCCAAACGACCAATAAATTAATTGGTTTCGCCCTTTCAAGAATGTTGCAAGGACGAAACTAATAATGAGATACGAGTAGGTAAGTTTCTAAGAGAAAAGCTTGGTTATTCCTAGCACGATGTCACGAAGAAGAAGAAACACGTATCAGTCTTCGACACCTGAAGCATGTCAACAGTAGATAGCAGTCGGAGACAGGGAGCAAGAACAGCAAGCGGTCGGCGCGCTACAGCGGCCATGGAGGCGCATGCCATCTGCAGCAGGACCTTCCAGGACAAAGGATTATTATCATGGACGTCGTGCCGAGCTGCGACGAGCCCCGCTGCGAGAACAACAACACCCGCAGTTTGCATACGCACACGATGCAGCTTTAATCCCACGACTGCGACCTCAAAGCAAAGGTAATTCTCAGCCTAGAGGATGATCTCTAAATAGTCACTAACCACTTATTTCTCAACGATAGATAGAGTGAAGGATAAAGGACAATAATTGTCGTGAATTGTGATACTTTTATTTTTTCTAAGTACACTTTTCATACAGCAGACAAATCCTCGAAGATCGTTTGTTAAATCGGCAGAACACTCAGCAGCTTCTGAACTTAATCTGCTTCAACTCGTAAAAGTTATACGTTTCAGTGAATTTTATGTGCGCAGTGTTTCAACAGTGCTATTGAAATTGTTCATTAATTTTTTCATGTTAAAGTTGAACTTACGTAAGCTCACTAACAAATTGATCATCAACAAAAATGCGTTCTACAATGCTATAAATAAATATCATGTATAATACGCTATATTTGTTTACGTGAGGTTCAACTATCTATTCATGAATGAAAATTTATTCTCGAAACTTTAATCAATTAAAATTTGTAAAATAATGAACTAAAATTGAATAAATTGAATACATGTTAAACGTAATTAATTCCGTAGGTTTTGTATAAGTACACGTGTTGATATTACTCCTCTGGGTAGGGTTTTAGGTGATTATTACGTAAAATAAACACATTCATCCGAATTTTCGATGTAATACCTAATAGTTTTTGTGCGATATTGATGCCCAGTCGGGGGCGCCTATCACTGATTCTCGAACAGAGCGCAAGCAAACTTTTCATGTTAATCCAATTAGTGGCTGTCGGTCATTGCAAATTGCATATTTACGACAAACAGTGCCACTGAATTACATGAAATTTACACGAATCTGTAGCCATGTTTACTCATTTGCAACTCACTCAACGCGTAATTTATTTTTGTTATTTGCCTAAATATTTACCTATTGTAGAACAGTTTCTCAAAATGTGTTGAGTTGCGGTGATTTTTTCCTGCATACAACAATAGAAGTGAAGGTCCTTGCGGCCCACCACAATGTTTAAATTGAATCGCGATTCTTCACCGTTTGAGAACCTCTGACCTTGAAATCTATTTGAATGCATCCTTTATATTTATTTTACAGCAATTTATTTCCCCTGCCATTTAAATATAACATAATTGCAGTAAAAACAAAATTCCTTTTCATGTTTTATTCATTCAGTTGCATGCAGACTTTACGATATGTTTAATTATAAAACGTTTTTGCATTCGTTATTTTATTGCATAAATGCTTGGAAAAGTTATGAACTTTAATTTAGTAAATAATTAGTTTTGCTTTCGTGTATAGTTGGACAATATTTATAATAATATGAAACTCCAATGTGTTTTCTCAGAATTCAATAGTTTAAGTGATTTTGAAAGCAACATACCACTGAGAATGAATAGGTTGGTTAGAGAGTTTAAAGTGAATTGTGAATATCAAATGGTGAGTTTGGAATGCGACGTCGAAGTCGGCGTCGCCGAATAAAAGACGAAACTTTCATCCACTACACTGCATACCGTCAACTGGGAATCGTAAGTACTGAAAACTCGCCAGCAAGTTTCAAGTGAATTACTAGTTTGCTTCCTGATGCTGCGCTGATCCTGTTGCAATTCACATCCGGACTGCAATACAGTTACTCACTGTGTAAACTAAACTGAGCTAAACTAAAAATACTTCAAATACTTACCAGTCATTTGACTTGTAAATATCCCTGATCAAAACAATGCAACACTGCGTTGCAATTGCGAGAGTAAATTGAAAATCGTTGCAATGCGCTTGCCGCTTGAGGTTATGTTTCACTGACTGACTGACAACGCAAAGAGAAAAGCAAAGATCAAATGAGGGTAGAACGAGGTTTCCGTTTTCTTCATTAAACTGTTCTTACTTCTTATTACGTACTCGCTATATCTTTCTCCAGCAGTTTCAGAAGACGGAATAAGTAGACTGCGTCGAGCTAACAAGAAGAAATCTGTAATCGCACGACAAACATGTTTTGACATATTAGTCTAACTGCTGCCACCCTATATGTGTGACTGAACTAATTTATTTGTTTTCTTGTTATGGTTCATATTTTCTCCTTCTTTGTGTGTACATACTTCACATCAATTCAAATGAGTTATGCGAATCGTGTAATTGCATACTTGACCTAATTAACCACCGTCGCCGTCGCTCCAATGCCTGTTTAAGATATTTCCTTGTATTTGCTCACGTTTGTCTCCTCTTTGGCGAACACCGCACCGCGTGTCAGTCAGACATTGCGCCTCGGCAATTAGTGTATGCATTTACGTTGTTTGCTTGCGCGTCTAATTTATATGCGCTTTGTGATTGCGCACAGCTTTATTTGTTGAATTAACAATGAGTCGAAACTGACAGGAAATGAGCTAAATGCGGTGAAATCTCTATCAGGACAGAAAGAAACGATAGTTTAAGGGCCTCTAAGGGCACGTGTGCCCTGCACGCCCCCGGATAGCTAGAAAATGACTCCCGGAACTACACATTCGTCGGACGTGCGCCGCATGGCGAAAGACATGAACTGTTTTAACGCTATAGTCTGTAATTGAAGCTGTAAATTTCCCTCCGAATGCTCTAATATTACGCACGTTTACAACTAACTGCATGAACGTTAGTTGCAATTTCATGTTAGAATATGTTTTTATAAGAAACATCATTAAATTATAATATTCAGGAACTAAAACCTCGAAGAAAAGTTTGCTAATCTGTTGAACTTGTTCTTGAATTTGTACATTATATCACTCAAGTTTAACTTTTACAGAAAACGCAGGAAATTACGGTGGAACTCGACTCGACATAGAGAAACATTTGAAAAGGGCTCATTATGAATACGTCGTTTACCATCCACGTTTAAAAAAGGTTTGTAAGCGAGGGCTCGTTTTTTATTTCTGCCGATTTATTGGTCGTTACTTTCTGGGATGCTTGCAAAGTAGACAGATTGGCAAAGAAGATTATATTATCTCCTGAGCTATCTAATTGTAAATTGGATCACCCTTGAACTTTTGCGAATAAAATGCGTTTTATAATGTTGTAATTACTTATAGCTGGTATACCTATTTATTAGTGTTGACAGAGTTGCATAAAACGTTACATAAAAGAGCTCTATGTGCAAGTTTCTAAAGCTTTCAGTGACGTGATGCAATTTATTCTGATTACAGCAACAACTCACAAGGGTGAAGGTAGCAGGTCGTGAAGTGCATTAAAATAATCTCCATTATCTGTAGCTTCTGCACTGTAAGTTCATCCAAGAGCAACTAGTAGCCAAGGCTATAAATCTTCAATCTTATCACCAGCCTGTCTCTTGCATATTTATGTAAGTACATACCTATATAACTCATAGTTTTAGAAGGCAGAAATATTAGGTCGTTCGGAAAGTCCCCGCACTTAATTAGGTAAACATTAAAACGCAATTTTTTTAATGTTTAAAACTTTTTTGTTAAAATATATATTGACCATTCTGTTCTATGACTCTTTGCCAACTTATAAGCAAAAGATTTATTTCTTGCTCAAAAAATTCTGGTTTTTATTGGCAAAAAACTGATCAAGATGATTTTCCACGGCTTCTTTTGATGTGAAGGTTTTACCATCTGAAATAATTTGCAACGATCTAAACAAATATAAATCTGATGATGACACGTTTGAAGAATAGGGTGAATGCGGTATGACTTCCCAGTTTAATACCGTTTAAAGAACAAATCAAAATCGTTAATTCAACGAAGCAAATTTCGTTCAGTGAGAAGCCGCGGAACCCAAATGTCCAGCTTTGAATGCAGACCAAGGCATTATATATGGTGATGGACAGTTGAAGTTGCCAAATTCAATTGACCAGCAATTTCACGAATTGTTATGCGCCGATTTGCATCAACTAACGCCTTTATTTTGTCTTCGTCAGCTTAAACTGGTCTTCCACTACGTGTTGCATCTTCAAGATCAAAATTTCCTAAACAAAACTTTTAAAACCAAAAGTGACATTGCTGTATGGACAATACAATGTCTTCATACACCTCGACTAGTTTTTTCTTACTTGCACTGCATTTTTACCTTTTAGACAATAAAAGAGTAAAATATGTCAAAAATGTAGCTTTTTTCCCCATCTTAAACACTCACTGAACAATAACTATGGCACAAAAACCAACCAAATTTTTCACAAACAAAGCTTAATAAATGCACAATTGAAATATACAAAGTCTACCTAATTATAATTATAAAAAACCTCCGAGAAAAAACAATAAAGTCTTTCCGAACGATACAATATTATTGCTTCACTTTGAAAACTATAAGTTTGTTTCCAGAGGTAGACAAATTCAAACAATATGATATTTCTTTGTTTAGGTACTAATGTATTAAAACTAAATTAGAATTTAATAAATAAAATATTAGATATTGTATGTACGTCCTTACTTGATTCTATTGTATAAAAATCTTATAAATTTTCAGCCAACAAATGTGCACTTACCTGTGAAAGAATTCCATTCATTCCCGTCTGAATTCCAATCTTGCAACGTGAAGAAACATAAAGAGCAACAGAATCCTAGCATGAAAAGTATCCTGGATGAAATCTGAATACCTACATACATACCTACATACCTACAGAGTAATATTTTATGTATGGCAATATTCAACGCAGAATTTAATCCATTTACCAACACAAGTAGTAATCAAACATCTTCTGTATGCTGTGGTCTAATAAATAGAAAACGGTACGCTAATTGCGTGCAGCGCATCAACATTTTACCCACTTGCATGCTGCGGCCTCTTTCCTGCCACTCCTTTGTCGTGGATTGCATGCCAACTCTTCGTACAATTAGCTTCCATCTATGTATTTCTCAATTACGCCAAGTGAATGCGCCTCTTTGTGTTTGACAATTACTTCATCCACAAGTGACACCACAAGCGCAACCGCAAGCACAAGCGCCGCTCTACATAACTCTGAGTTTGCGTGTCGCATGTCGCGACAAATAAAGTGACATCAATATTGTTTTTATCATCTAGCAAAAACATTCAATTTAGAATAAAAACATGCATAAATTTCCATCAGGCTCTAATAGGATAATAAAACTGACAGCTGTCATGTATGCAATATTTTATTTCTCAATCTGTTACATACTTACTTACTTATTTACAATATGAAATTGTAACTTTATATGAAAGAAAATACGTACGTACATGTATTATTGGTTGCCTATATAAGAAAAACACTTGAATTTTTTTGAGAGATGAATTTTCATTCATTAAGAATATGCTTTGTGCTTCCTAAAGACGGTTGACTACGTGCTTCTGTATGGCATGCTTTCGTTATTTTCTTAGCAGAAGATTGAAAGAAGGGCAAATAAAATTACTCAGCACCAAATTAAGGCTTAAAAAAGGCAAGCAAATATTCTTAGAAAGTTTACTTACACTTATTTAACTTACTCATTGGATGAGTGCTTTTGCTGCTGAATATTCATCACTTAACACTCAATTGTTACAGCACAGGATTGGTTTTTTGTACAAAACTTGCTGCTTAAAGCTGCTACGTTAAGATAACGTCGTATTAAAATGTTTACGAAAAACTACATACATACTCGTGAATGCACAACTCTAAAAAAGTAGCACAACACCAAATAGGAATTTATAGTTCTTGAGCTTTCCGAGCAGCAAACGCATCGTATATTATCCGTTATCCTGGATCTGCTATCACTTCACTGAAACGTTACGCCACTTTATATCCAGTGTCTGCACATATCAGTCGGTTTCAGTGCATGATTTAACCATTTGCTTGCTTTCTTTTGCACTCCATCAATAATTCCCATCATTTTTCGTTACAACAAATCAGAAACTAAGCGTTCATAAAACGTTCTTAAAACGTGTGTAAGACGAAGGATAGAATGGGAAATGAGAAATTTCTTTCACGCGAATGCACCGAGAGATTGAGCTTAATAACCGGAAATATCCAAGCACCGGGTACAAATTCCGAACTCGGCTCACATCCAACATCTTCCACTATCTCATTTCAGTAAAACTTTACAACTTGCAATCTCATTAAATTTTTTTGCACTTTTCTTTACTTTTTTACACTAATACTTAAAGTAATCTGAGGCAAATTTAATTAAAGATAACATATTTCGTTTTAAGTCTGGATAATCACTCAGTAATTGCTCATACATATTATCGCTTTGTTATAGCACATGGTCCATTGTTTTAAATACTATTATCTCTGCTTGGCTTATCAGAACTCTATGTAGTCTAAACAAATGCGCACCCTTTTCTCCCCGATCTCAGTTCTTGCTCCACAATCAGCAGAAAGGATGCCAAAATGAGCACAATATAGACTGAGCTGAGCAGACTCAGTGATAACTTTTTCCACGCTGAATGCTCACATTCAACTGCTGCGCCGTGCCGTGCACAACATACACCAACAAGCGACAATAAAGTGCCTGCTTTACATGCCGCCTCCAGGTTTATTTTTCAAGCCGATGCGTGTCATTTGCAAACTTGTGCCTGTCATCTATTTTCCCACCTCCACGAAATGAAAACAAATCGTTGTAATAGTACGCAAGGAGCTGGCGCTGTGCTGTTTTCCAAGCTTAGCAGCAACTCAACGGCTGTGAACTGAAAACAAGCGAGCGAAAAATTAGGTTAGGTTAGTGTGAGCACGTAAATTTCCTTTATACGATTTGTAAATAGTTGATTTTGTACCTTTTTCTCGCCCCCTCTATACGGTGAAAGCTAAAGTTTAATTAGATTTTGCACTAATCAATGGGAAAAAGTTTTATGTATTTTACCTTGATTTAGGCAAATTTCAAGGTTAGGTGTAAGCCAGCGCTTTCAAGGATTTTACTTGTAGATTACTTTCAACTACCTGGCATTGTTTTGTTATATATTAATCTATCAAACAAACATCAACATCAGCTATCAGTTGCAGGAGAGCAAGGCATACGTGGATTTTAACGAACTGGGATGAATAATTAATTTCAGCTGTGGTTTGGGGTGCGGATAAAAGCGTTAATTTAAATTTAAGCGCGCGACAAATCAGTCTCAAATTTAGGCCAGCCGGTTAACGCCGTGGGTGATTTACTGCACCCGCGCGAGCAATTTGTCTTCCGGTCACTAATTGCTTACGTCTTATCTGGCCGCAATTGATTTTCTCCTTCTTTTATATCCTTGACATGAATTGTTTACGGTTTTATAGTTCTAAGAATAAATTAAATTATTAAACAAATGTTTTAATATACATAACTAGTTTTATAAACAAATACAATCATTTAGAAGTAGATCAGTTTACAGAGATATACCAACACAACCTTCGATAGCTCAGTTGGTAGAGCGGTGGACTGTAGAAAGCGTACATATAGACATCCATAGGTCACTGGTTCAAATCCGGTTCGAAGGAAACTTTTTTGCTGGTTTAAGTTTTTGTTTTTAAAACGTTATTGATTTGTAGCTTTAATCATTAAAATATAATTCGTTTTACGACTTATTTCAGGTTTCTTACAGTTGTAAATTTGAAATCAGATATTCATCAAAAGTATGAAAAAAAAATATATCAAAAAATAATTATGATAATTATAATTAAATAATTATAAAAATAATTTTATACATATAAATTTTAAAGCAAATTGTAGTTACATATTAATTAAGAAAAACTTTTAATAAAATCATGAAATATTTAATTAATTATATTACTTCGTAGTTACTATACCTTTAATAAAGTTATATTTGTATGAAGCATCGGTGGTTCAGTGGTAGAATGCTCGCCTGCCACGCGGGCGGCCCGGGTTCGATTCCCGGCCGATGCAATATTATTTTTAATTTATTTTAATAATTTTTTACATTATATTTGTTATTTCCACTATATTTCGCATTTTGTTTAATTTAATTCAATATACTTTATGAACTCAGCAAATAGGAAAACTTACAAAGAAACGAAACTATATAAAGACGTAAAAGGCTTATCATAACAATTCGATCAGAATATATGTATAACGCAACAAAGAAAGTCATGTGTACCCACATCCTCGGACGGAGCCCCGCAAGCGGTTTGCTGTGTGCGTCCCAATTCAAGCTTCCCATCGCTATCACGCGAAGGGATGGAACGCGATTTACGCGAATTTACATCCATCGCTTTATCGACTTTCCACACGCAGACCTTACACTATATTTCACAAAAATTTATTTTCCTTAAACTTTACTGCATAAAAATAAGAGAAACTGCAGTAATGATAATAAAATATAAAGTTTGAAAAATCCACTTATAAGTGAAGAAAAAACTACTTTAAGTGTAACTTTTGTTAAGTGTGTGACTATAAGGTAATTCCATTACACGCATCACCACACATCATCCTGATGATGGCATGATGCGGGTCTCAATCTCTTGCGTCCTTCGGTTTTCCCGTTGCGATCGAAGGACTCAAGACGCGCCCACGCGCCTACGCTCTTGTCTCATTATCAAATTCGACCTCTCGGTCGCGTTCTCCTTCTCGTTGTCAGTGCAGAGATAATCGAATTCAATCAGCTCTAATCTGCTCAATGCCTCCATACAACTGATAAGAATGCGAGTGAATTTACAGAAACCTAACAATCGACTGCAGCGCCAATATAAGATTTACGGCTTTGGTTTCCAATCTTCTACAGAAGGCAAAAGTAGGTAAACGGAAATCACTTTAGTTATTTGATCATATTTACTCGTGACCGAGATACCTACGTTTTATTTATTTAAGCGTCAAACGAATTGAACCCCAAATATTTTGAAAGCCAATAGATCACAACAAGGCAAACATCCCCCTCTTTGGCCGTTATAAAAATATGTAATAAAAGATGCAATATGTTATATTTGCTCAGATGTTTTCTTTGTGGAGCACAAGAGACATGATCACAGTGTGCATTATTAGTTTTGTGTGTTTTCCTTTTTTAGGCCTTCGCCCAAGTTTTTTAGGGTTGCGCTTTGCGCGAACTGGAGCACTGATAAAGTTTTTGCAGTCTTGCGTCAGCGTCTAAGGGATGAAGGTCGCTGCAAGACGTGCCAAAACCCCGCGCCGCTTGGCGTGTGCTATACTTTTAACCAAGTGAGTTACAGTTTTTTTGGGGGAAAAACTTCAAAAGTTAACTTTTGTAAAAAAAAATCTTTTTTTCTTTTTTGTTTTAACTCATTTCAATGAAATACAGAACGTGCTGGTTCCATAACAGAATTAAACATTCAATAATGGAAAAATGCAATTAACGTTGAGCAAACAATTCAGACAAACGAAATTGCCTGCCTGTCATAATGAATTCTTTTTTTTTAAAATATACATACATAACCTACAATTTGATTAATAATAATGAAAGCGAGACAAAACGAAAATGGGGAGTAAGAAGTGGGCGTAGGGCTAAGTGCGATTGATTTTTCACCGAAGAAAACGAAAAATGAAGCGAATTAATTCAATCAGAAAATTACGCTCTGCAATTGCGTTCTGCAATATAATTTACAGTCGCATCAAGTTCTTAATTAAAAAAAATAATCACTTTTTTCCATTAAATTGGAACCACTTTTCAGCACTGATGAAAGTAATTGTTTAAACAACGCGGCTCAATGGTCTAGGGGTATGATTCTCGCTTTGGGTGCGAGAGGTCCCGG
>NBZA01007652.1:0-44719 GCA_003054995.1 Aleochara bilineata | reverse complement strand
CTAATTGAGTAAAATAACTTGTTTTGTGTTCTTTGGGACCCAAAGAACCAAGGCAAGGCAAAGAGAACCCAAGGCGAAAATTCGTGTTGACCAGTGTAATTCATTAATAATCGGCCAACACTTCAACGCAAACAAATATTACTAGTACATAATTAATTATCTAATTAGATATTTCATTTTTACTTGTAAAATACTTCCTTAAATTACTTTACCTGCTTCACGACTTGCGTGCAGCAGGATTCACCCGTACCCTGATTGGTTGGTATTCGGCCTGCAATCGCCTGCAGAGAGCCAACCAAAACAGACAACGGCGAATCATCGTGCTATCTACTCTCTGCTATCTCAGACACGTATTCCTGCTGCGCGCGCGCTATGGCTCATCGTCATTGTCCTATCATGTCTCTGCTCTGCCCTGCTGTATAAGGCAGGGCATAGCATCGCGGCAATGCCTCCTGCATACCGACACGCTCAAGCCCAGGTCGCAACTTAAAACCTGCTGCTACTCAGCACTCCGCCTGCTGCGATGCCCACATACTATAGTATTATAAGTATCTCCTGCTGAACTCTGCGCGTTACGCATGCGTTGCCTGAGCTTCCCATTGGATCAATACAGATTCCATCGACATTCCAGCAGAATCACTGAAAACAAGCCAACAGCCAACACTGATAAGCACGATGAATAACATGTCATCGTGCTATATTGACATCGAAGAGGAATGCTCTGCTGCAGGAATAATACTCGTTGACGAAGTGTACGTATTGCTAGCGCAACCTATGAGCCTCCGTTGGCAACTTTTTGTATTGCAGCGCTCTGTACTTGGTGGTGAAACGTCGACTTTACAGTGCGGCTGTACACCGTACAGTTTTCAATGTTACCACAGCAAGAACGCCAAACAAAGTCGTCGTCTTCCGTCATTTTCGTGCGGTTAACACACACGGCGAAGCAGCGAGCAACGCATCCACAGTGAGGTGATCATGAGCGACGACGGTAAATATCAGCAAAGCCAGACAACGCATTAGAATTTTGGCGTTCTGTGAATGCGTGTGTGCGTCGTCGGGCGTCAGTAGGAATCAGCAATTGCGATCGCCGCGGGTCAGGGTGCTCCAGCGCGTCGCCGGATTCCCAACCGCCGCTCTTGCGAGTGCCATTTGCAGCGAGCGGTTGCAGGACGCGCCGAAGCCCAACCAGCGCCAGCGCGAGTCGATGGCGACGCAACTCGGCCCTCAGCCAGTCTGAGACGCAAAATGCAAGTACCTTTTGTTTTCGTACCATTATCTGTACCCGCAGCCAGCACGTAGGTGCAATCGTTATTGATCGTTACCCATGTGCCATCCGGCTGTCCATCCTTCGAACTCAGTCAGTCTGAATTGCATGCATGTGATTTAAGGTACCCTTGGAACGATTTGCGACAGCGATTTGCAATCAAATCAAGCATAAAAAGTGTGCACAGGCGAAAAGAGATTAGTACGAGGACATCCAGCGAGGACGCACTAAAGTGATTTGATGTATGCATTGGCCTATGCAATTCAAGCAAAGCAATGAAATGCAATCCAATGTATTACGTGCCGTGCTATGCTTGCGCTGTTTACGCACCGAACAAATGAACAAACGAATGTAATCGCCACAGCAGCAGCAGCAGTACAACCAGCGCCAGCAACAACAATAATAACAAACAGCCGTAGCGCTGTTCCGAGGCAAAATGAAGGCAATTACAAGGCTAACAACTGGTTGCCTGGCTGGCTATGTTCGATTCAATATTGGCTCACATTCATAAACACGCATAAAAACTCTGGCCTGCCTGTTCTGCAGTTTGGATGGAATGGGAAAAAACTAACGAAATTGATTATTGTTTGATCAACAACGCGCAAAAAACTCAAATTCAGTCTTAAGTCTCAAGTCAGTGTTTGTCAGTCTTTAACTCACAATTTTGAACGAAATGCATGCCAAGTACCAAGTACTTCTCTAGAGAGTTCATGTAAATCACTTGCCTTGTATTGTCTGCATGTCTTCTACTTTTGTATACACGTCTGTAGACGGTGGGCCAGCGCGAGCGCCAACGTTTACGTTCACGTTCGCTGATAAGAAGGTAGATTGTGTGTTTATGTTATGTGAGCTAACAGCCTACAGCAACGAGATATAATTGCCGGTTTGATTTGATTTGATTCTGAGTTCTTGTTGGGTCTGGTGGTCCTGCTCCTCTCCCGAAATTAAAAGTCGTCGATAACGAGTCGAGCCAATTGAACACAGATATACACATATTATATATATAACAATATCATCCGCGCATTATTATCGCCGGCCGGGCCGTTACTATGTTTACTTATTGTATACGCACGGACTGAGCGGCGTCTTATCAGCGTTCTTAATGATTTTGCGTCCTTTTGTGACTGTTTATTACGATTAACGGCGCATTAGCGCAGCCGGCCGTCTGTCTCCAGCCGCGGTGACATGTCACTCTAGGTAAACAGCATTTGACTAGCTGCTAATTGATTTCTTGCTTGTTCTAGATAAAATACGAGTGTTGGAATTGTACGCGTACGTTTGTAAGTGCGAAGAAAGAAAGAAACAGAAACATTGAATTGTGAGTCCGTGAGTGATTTAGTTCGTGGAAGAAGTGCTCCTGGCTTGTTTCTCTTGGTTGGTACACAGTAGAAGGAAGGTGGACAGGACATGAAGACGCTCTTGCAAGGAAGAAACTGCATCGGTAAGTAACCTGCGTTTACTTATTTGACTTGAGTAGGTTTAAGCGCAGGAGCCAGGAGTCTGTCAGTGCTTGCAACACTCTGATTGCGAAAGCTGCGATTTGCTAATTGTTAATCGAGTCTGCGCTTACGTGTGTGCTGTAAGATTCGTATTCGTTCGAAACGATTTCAAGGCTGCGCGGCAATTCTTCCAAAAATTTTGCAATCGAATTGCTTGTTGGTTGCGTTTGCTTTGCCTCGAATTCAAGGCAAAGCAACACAACACACAAGGCGAAGCGAAATGAAATGAAGTGAAGTGATGTGAAGCGCCAAGCAAATCAAAGGAATCGCGCCATCCTGTCGGTCGCGTGCTAGATGGCAGTACGTGCATGCTAGTCAACCAGAGTGGACTAAAGTTTACTCAAAGTTCAGTTAACTTAAGGTAAAAGTAACTTTCTGTTACAGGCGCCTGCAGTTCCGGCCGTTGGGATTAGTCCTTCTATCACAGACATCAAGATCATCAACTTTTAGGTAAATAAAGTTAGATATACCACCTCTGGGTGCATGCAAGCAAGTTTCAAGTTGAGCGTCCTCTTGCGTCAAGTTTGGTATTTGCGGTAACGATCAGCGCCGCGACGCCCGCGTCGATACTGTACGTACGAACAGTGGCGGCGTCAATAGTGCACTCGGCGGCGCAGGCGAGCGGCGAACGGCAGCGTCGAGCGTTCAGTTGCAGGCCGGCCTGCGTTCGTTATGCAAACGACGCCAACGCCATTGCCATTGCTCGCTAGCCACCGTCGTTGTTTCCTTCCGAAAAGCCACCATCAGCCGGCACTCCCCATCGCCTCACGCGACCAGGGCAAGAGCAACTCGAAAGAAGGCAAAACAAAACTTAAAGCTAAAGGCGTTGGCGAAGGTGCGCATTATTACAAGTTGCCGCAATCGCAGCCGCCGCCAGTGCCGCCATTTGCTGTCGTTTCGCGAGCGTCGCCGTCGGTGCGGTACGTGTGTGTGGGTGCTTTCGCAACCCCTGGAGTCGTCGTCTGTCTGGCCCCACAGCAACTCCTGCCGTCCGGAGTCCTTCGCGTCAGTGCCAGTTGCAAGTTGAGTGCAAGCGCACGCACAAACACAAACGTGCAAACGCCAGCGCAAGCGCGTGTCTGGGGCACCGTGGTGGACAGACGACCCAGACCCATACCAATCTACCAACTGGCCTATGGTCATCCGCCGTTGCTGTGGTGTTGGCCTTCGATCGCGTCGCCCGCTGCTGCACTGCTGCTCCGCAACCATACCGACCCGCAGCAGCAGCAGCAGCAAAGGCGGCACCACCACCAGCAGCAACATCGGCTGCTGATTATGGAAACAAGGTAAGATGGACGCCTCCTTGCCTACTTTTCCGTTTCGTCTCGAGTGCAGTTGAGTTGTGTTGTCGTCTGGTCGGATGCACTGCGATGCAAGGTTATATTTAGCCTCAGCCTCCGTCTTTCATTTCAGATCATTGACTTTGATACTCTTGTTTTGCTATTTTTCTTGCTTCTTGCGATTTCGCGACGTACCTACCACTTCGCTCACTGTTCATTTGTCTGGGGCGCACATCTGCTCTGTGGGATTCACTTGGCGCTCATTGGAAAATTATACGGAAAACCGGTTACCTCCATGACGGCCGAAATTAATTCGAAACAGCTGACTCTAATAGAACAACTGTTACTCTTTGTCTAGGCGATCGTTACGTTACACACGCATCATCCATCCATCCCTACCAACTTGGAGTTGTTTGTCTCGTGGAGGCTCTTTTTTTCGTCGTAGTCTGTATTCGAAAAACTTGTTCTAGTCTTGCTGCTGGTGTTGGCCTCTAGTATATTTAGTGTATCAGGCAAAGGATTGCTTCGCGGAGGGCAAAGAAACAGGTAGTCAAAGCGAAGCTGTATGCATTTTTTCGCGCTTGAGTCCTTTTCCATTTGTATTGCGTGAGCAGGAAGGACACTGTCGGGCGGTGTGCTGTGCTGTGTGCTTGCGTTCCATGAGTCACGATCGTATCAATGAGTCCTGTCTGGCCCATTGGATTGCGGTTGCTCGGCAGCGTTCGGGTTCCCCACTTGGATGGTTGGTACTCGTAGTGAAACGCTCTTGCATGGGTTGCGTGCGCAACGCTTGGCTGTAGTGTGCGTGCTTCGTTGGCGTGCGGTGGCCTTCAGTCTCATTGCAGTCGCGCTCAGCCTCTTCAGGCTCAGTCTTTGTTCGTCGCGAGTGGCGAGTGTCGTGCGCGTTCACATTAGAGAGGAGGCGAAACTGAAGCTGCAGCTGAGAAGTCAAAGCCGACCAGACCAAACTTGCTTGCTTTCTTGCCTACCTAGCAGGAAAGTGACGAACGAACATCGACGCGCACGTGGTTTCCGGTGAATCCACTTCGGTAGTCCTTCGCGTGGTGGAAGCGCTATGTGCTTAGTGAGTGAGAGCAACCCCCATACGTTAGCCTGAAGCTCATTTCATTCAGTCAATCAATCAATCAATCGAGAGAACAAACAAAATTGGAGAGAAAGCTCAGAGCCTAGCCAACGTCAAGTTAATGTGGTGCGTAGCGTGCGTTTCGTTTCGTTTCAGTCAACCTAAGTAAAAAGTCTGTGTCTGCATTAAGCCATACAAGCAGCAGCATCTCCTTATCTTCTCAAAGTCAATGGCGCATGTGTGTAGTGCACTCTCACTCTAACCACCACGATTGCTCTGCTCTTTCAGTTCATACATTTTCCCGAAAGACACGTGAACGTAAAGATCTCGTCAATCTTTCGTTGCACATTCACCACGTGCAAGAGCAGAAACAAATCGAATCGAAGCGAAGCGACTGTTTTATGTACACACGCAGGACGAACCGCGGAACGCAGAAGCAATGATGGAAGTCACACGACGAAAGTGAGTACGCAACGCAACAACACCGCCGTGTTGCTTTCCATGTGTGTTAAATTTGTTGTATGATGTTCGTAAGTGAGTGAGTGAGTGTCTGACGCCTCAAACCGCCGGCATCAGCCGACAATACCCATTGTTGCATATTTGTTTCCAGTAGTCACTCTCTCGCTGATTGAGTCTCAATCATGTCATGTTGTCTCTGATTCATCCACAGCACACGTTTGCCATTGTACATTCTATTAAGTCATTTGTTTGTCTTGTTTGTAAGTCATTGCATTACATTCATACATTTGTTGAGTTTGCAATTGATAAGAAAGAAAGAATAAGACTTCATGCCCGTTGTATTAGTCAGTCTCAGTCAATTAACAATTCACGTGTACGTGTGTCTGTCCTGTGAAGATGTCTCGTCGTCGTCAACGTAGTGGTAGCCTCGCCATGTGGTGTTCTTCTTCCTATCTTCCTCAAAGGCAGCGCGGCGGCTGCTGTTGCTTAGCTGCTCAACTATCTTGCTCAGCATGTTTGCCCAGTAGATTTCCATGGATGTTGTCTGTGTGCTCTGCTATACATACCATGCTCGCCGCGTGTTTCGTTTTCGTTACATTCGTTACGTTTTTGCATCGTTCGGGTAACACGATACTTGAATTCAAAGGAAAACTTATGTAAACATGAACATTCATGTTATTCTCTCATGGTAAAGCGATAGCAATGACGATATTGCGCTGCGCTTGCATTTGCGGGGGAGCAAGCAATTAGTGCTCGTTCTTTGCGACTTGCGAAAACACAATGCGTGGTATGGTCTAATACAGGCTAAGCTAAGCTGGTCTTGAAATGAAATCGTCGTTGTCGTCATATGAAGGCATCGTCATCGGCGATGCTGTAATTGTTCTTCGGTTCGTATAAGCGCGGGCGAGTTATGTGTTGCCTTGAGAATCGAGCGTTGAAACTGTTGAATGAACAAACGCAAACAACAACAACACAACAAAGAGTGATACGAATGGGGCAATCCGTGCAGTTTTTAAATAGAATTGCCGTGAATTAAGTAAGCGAGTGAGCGGATCGGAGCGTCTGCTCGTTTCGAAGGAATTGTTGTTTGCGCTTGCTGCTTGCTTACTTCTTCATGGGTCGTTGTTCTCGCCAGTTGCGGCGTTTTTGTCGTTTTCATATTTTTCCCATCTCTGTTTTTTATCAGTCCCGCTCATTTGGTCGTCGCAGTTACGTTCTTGGGTTCGTGCCGTTCGCGGCGACGCGACGCGGTTCGTTGTTCTTTGGTGTGTTGTGTTTTTACGTGTGTTTTTTTGTTTGTTCATTCTTCTGGCTCTGGCGGCGTTCTTACGTCTCGGGTCTCGTTTGCGCTCCCACCTTGGATACGTGCGTGTGGTGCACGCTGCATTGAAGGAAGAAGGAATTGCCCCTGTGCACGAAAAAGCGAATGAACCAACGAAGGCTCGAATCAACAACAACACCACACCGCACTATGGACGAGCCAAGGCAACGTCGTCATCATCATCGTCGCCGTCTCCAACTGCGTTTGCTTTCACGTTCGCGCCCGTTCGCGTTTATTCGTTCGTTCGTTGGTTGTGGCTGGCTGGTTGATTGACTGACTGAAAAAGAAACGACCTGAAATACGTCGCCCTTGAACCTATATACATACTTCTTTTTCATTCGTGTCCTGCCTTGGCTTGGCTCAGCTCAGCTTACTCGTTCGCCTTCCTACAATACACAGCAGAAGGCCCAGTACAGTGATGTGCAATCATTTTCTCAATAGTTTTCCCAATAGTCGCGCATTGCGACAGCCTAAGTCTCAGACGCTGCTTTGTTAGGATTGGGACATTGTGTCAGGGAGATATTGATGCACTTTAAGGTGGCTTACTTTCGGTACTGCTCGCTTTGTGCCCGGCCTTCCAGTCTCTACCTACCTTTGTACCTTGCAGATGTTCGTCTGCTTGGGCCTGCGCTTGCTCTGGGTATGAGTAAAGGTAAAGTAGAATCAGTTCTCAGGCCTAAACTGAACTTGAAACAACTTCTCTACCTGTGCGCCCCGAGCATCGCATCACTCGTAACGAACTTTTCGTTTCGTTGCGCTACGGCTGCGTGCCCTTGGAGTTTACCTGTCTGTTCGTTCTGTTGTGCCAGTGCCACCGCACCGTCTGGGTGTGCATTTTCTTTCATCGACATCGGCATTCGGTATCGACGTGAGCTTTGCTTTATTCTTTCTTCTCGGGCACATCAAGCGGAGCCGATGGCATTGGCCTGGCTGCGCGTCGCGATTGCGAATTGAGTGGTGTGGTGTTTACGTAGTGCTAACGCAAGCGCAGGCCTGCGTGTGCGAATGTTTACGAGTTGTCCTCAAATTCTAAAATTACTTTACACTTGTAACACTTAAGAGAGCACAAGCACTGGTACTGGATACCCAACTTGCGCTGGTGGCGTGTGCGTACACGAAAGATGTGAGTGAGTTATATTTGAATCGAATAAGTGAGTGTGACGAGGTAGTTGTGAAATATCCCCAATGCCGACTTGGAAAAAGCACCAAACCGCGCACATGTGACGTGTTCGGGCGAATTACAGACCTACAGCCGGCCGAGCAAGAGTCATCTCGTAAATATACGCGCAGCAGATGGAAAGAAGTCAGTCAAGTCAAGTCTTGGACAGGCAGACACTCCAAATCTGAATCCAAATTCGTATTCGAATCCAAATCCGCCGACCGAGACCCAAGACTGAGACTCGCTTTGAAAAGCAAAAGCAAGCGCGCGAGCTTTAGTCGTTCAAGGTTCTCTTACTCATAACTTAGGACTCGACGTCGTCATAGTCACCGTCGTCGTTCGTTGTTTGACTCTGAGTACGCATATCGCGTACTCTCGCATGTGAGTTTAAGTCACATCCAGTGGCTTTAGTTGTACTGGACGCGCACAATCAGACACCAGTTAGTCATTAAGCGCTAGCACCTTGTACTTAATTGTTTACGTTCGCGGTGACGCTAGCGCAAGCTCTTTGTTTTGTGAGTGTGAACTTTCATAAGGGATGATCTCACATGAGACATGGGCTCAGAGTTCAGTGTTTCGCATCATTTCAGCTAGCTTGCGAGCAGCATTGTTATAGAGTAGAAATGGTCGATGACTCACTGTGCACTGCGACCACGTCTGTATCTATTTTTCTATCAAACGCGTTTCAGTTCATGACTGCTGTGCGCTCAGTGCTTGCTCCTTGATTCAGTTCGATTGCACTGCGCTGCAATGCACTGCAATTCAGTAAATACCGGGTGTTTCGTTCTTTGGGCTCCCCCGAGCCCGAACGCGAGCGTAGAGTAGAGTATTGAGCGGTCGATGTGGTGTTCTGTACTGTGTAGTCGACGCGAGCTCCCCTGCGCGTCCATCTCGTTCTGGTTTTTTGCCCGAGTCGACTCGCTTTCGCTCTGGGTCTGGCTGGCTCTGCACATGCTACTGCTGGCTGGCTGCTGAAGGGAAATGCTTCAGCTGTGCGCCTGTTTTTGGTCGGCTGAGTGCGGCCTTCTTGCTTCTTTGCATGCGACAGCGCAAGCGGTACGTCCTTTTCGGGCACGTGCGTTGTGTGTCGGGCTCGGGTCGGTGCACTATCACATGTGCCGTGCCGTTCCCTTGCACATCCCATTCGCTTGCCCTTCTTTGCGCCCTTTTGCGTGCACTCGCTACGAACGCAAACATGTATACGTTCGTTAGATTAGCATTTGTTGGGTCGGTCTGGTGGTGCGGGGACCGCGCGCTTCGCATCGATTTTTCGCCACGCGGTCGGTCCCTTCGCTCCCATTTCCACTGCTGCCAGCTGAGATAGATACAGGTTTTCGCCAAGCCAACGTGCGCTGTCATTCACCCTTTTCGCTCGTTATCGGTTCATGTTTACTGAGTGTTCGTGCAAAATGTACCTGATCTACTAGGGCTTATAAATTTCTTAATTTACTTCCATCTAGCCTCACCAGGGTACCAGCACATG
Source organism: Aleochara bilineata (assembly GCA_003054995.1). Taxonomy (NCBI): domain Eukaryota; kingdom Metazoa; phylum Arthropoda; class Insecta; order Coleoptera; family Staphylinidae; genus Aleochara; species Aleochara bilineata. Next base: position 35,170 of record NBZA01007652.1, on the reverse strand, counting down.
TCAGCTCGTAATATTTACTCATTGAAAGTAGTTTCGAACTTTGCCCTGCCCCCTGTATCTTGTTTCATTAATGCCGTATAAAGTTATCTTAACGATTTCCTATCGCATTGTTTTTGCGCTAACGATTGTATTCTGTATCGAGTTATCCTTGCTATTGTTTTGATGTTGTTTCGAACCAACCAACCGAGTGGCAAGCAAATATTCGTTTTTTGTTAGATATGCATACACCAACGTGTATTTTACATTATAGATTATACAAGGAGCAAGAATTAAGAGTTAAAGTTTATTCTTGATTGCAGGTACAAAAGTGGGAGTACAGTGCGTTCGAGCACCGCGCGGAGCAACAATTGTGCGAGTGGTAGCGGCGGTGGTACTCATCACCATCATCAGGCAGCAGCGGTCGGCGGAAGCCAAAGCGGCGGCGGCGGTGGAAGACAAGCAGCTTGCGAAGTGCGACGCGCCTACAAGGCTGCCGTCCTGCCGTGCAAGACGGGGCGGCGACGCGCCCGTGGTATGAGCATGGGCCAGAAAGTCTCCACCGGTGTGAAGGTCGTGAATCGGGACACGGCCCCCTATAAACCCGTAATTCCTCGAGAACTAGCACAAGTAAGCATTGCATTCGTAGGTGACAGTAGTGATCAGTGTTGGCTGTGATGACACGTCAATATTATGGGTAACGGTTTTAAAAAGCAACGCACCATGTTTAAGGATTTCGCAAGGCCGCCAAGGCTTGATATGCTACTAGACATGCCTCCGGCGCTGCGCGAGACTCAGTTGAAGTACAGCTGGAACGCGGACGATCGTTCGCTCAACATTTTCGTCAAGGAGGACGACAAGCTCACGTTCCACCGACATCCGGTCGCGCAGAGCACTGACTGCATACGCGGCAAGGTCGGATTCACGAAGGGCCTCCATGTGTGGGAGGTATGCTGGTCGACGCGGCAGCGCGGCACCCACGCTGTCGTCGGGGTGGCCACCGCAGAGGCGCCGCTGCACAGCGTCGGCTACCAGAGTTTGGTCGGCAGTACTGACATGTCCTGGGGATGGGACTTAGGTATGTTTACGTTTACCTTCCTCGCCTTACAAGCATACTAATTGATAATTCGCAGGCCGAAACAAGCTCTACCATGACGCTAAGAGTAATGTGGGAATCACGTACCCAGCGCTACTGAAGCCCGATGAGACTTTTGTCGTTCCTGACAAGTTCCTCGTCGTGCTCGACATGGACGAGGGCACCTTAAGCTTCGTCGTCGACGGCCAGTATCTCGGTGTTGCATTTAGGGGTCTAAAGGGCAAGAAGCTCTACCCCATCGTATCGGCCGTTTGGGGCCATTGCGAGATTACAATGAAATACATCGGCGGGCTTGATCGTAAGTCTAAGAGCACGAAGTTGAGATCTGGCTGCGAATTGATACGATTTTCTTTGTCTTTTCTAGCTGAACCCTTACCTCTAATGGACCTCTGTCGACGAGTGATACGACAACGACTGGGCAAGCAGCATTTAGACGACAAGGTGTCGGCGCTCGCGCTGCCGCACGCTCTGCAGACTTATCTCCTCTACAGAGATCGCAGATAATATCCTCCCGTTCATCAAACGTTTTAGGCGCAGTGAGCAAGCATGATACTGCCGGCGCTGAGCGACTTTTTTTTATTACGATATTCTTAACAATTCGGCTATTGCCGTCAGTTTTTCCATGCGCACCAGCGTAGCGTTATATTTACTGTGTTTTTTTACTAGTTTCTGACTCTTACGTGCGTTTCAAGGGCTCTATACCTACAGCAATGCCGTAGTGTTGGCGGCAATGTAACACCAGAGAGAATAAGAACAAGAAGTTGAAGAAGCAAAAGAGACATTGATGAGGAATTATACTATATGCTACTTCTTATTGATGAAATTATAAACTATTACTACTACGTTAGTTAGTTTAGTTACGTGTACGTCTGTAATATGTATGTGTGTGTATATTTTCGCGTAAGTTTCCGGGTTTTTAATTTATATGCGATGCTGATGCGTGAAGCGACATGACTATGACTTGAACTAATCTTAAGAGAGTAAGGACTATGCACGCTGTTAGGAAATGAAGAAAGAGAGTCGAGTCGCGTTCGGTTGAAGATTTACGTTGCGTTGAGTTTGAGTTGATTTTTAAGAGTTGAAGACAGCAGGCTTCCATACGATTGTATGTAATTTCATATTCATCTAGTGTATAAACGATAAATACTTAGCATCGGGCGTGAATGGGCGGGAGCGCGTGGACAAAATGTGTATAGGCAAAGGCAAAGAGATCTCATCACTTCGAATACGAATTATAAACACTGATCACACACATGACATGATGATAAGATGGAGTTTCGATGCGCATATGAAACTACCATCACCACCAGCAGCTACAACAACAGCAATATCAGCAGTAGCAACAAGAACAACAACATCAGCAGTAGCAACAAGAACAACAACAACATCAGCAGTAGCAACAAGAACAACAACAACAAACAACTCTTTATGTATATAGCTGTAAATAACTAACTAACCCATCACTCAAACTCATTTTGTGAGGCAAATTGTAACACGAAGATGTAACAAATTCATATTGATCAAAGTATTACTGCAAGTTTTTAGCTGACATGAGTGGCGCAATGTTGATGTGCATGAGCAGCGAAGTGGGCAGATAATGTTAGTCTTATTTTTGTACATACTACTCTTATACTTAATTAAATATAACTTACTGGTAGCAATTACAACAAGAGAGAACATCACGCGACAACAACACTAATATTATCGTATTATATATAGTATTATAAATTAATATATATATAAATATATATATATAGGTATATGTAATACAGAACAGAAATTGTATGTTAGCAGAGGGCGAAAGCGGAACAAACAATGTAAGGGTGCCAGTTTGCACACGTGGCTTCTGCACACACCACGCTGATTGCGACTCCTTTCTTCGAATGCGCTATTCGAAGCGAGTATATGGACTGTATGTACAGATACACAGTTTTACGAGAATCAGAATAAATGCGATCAAATTTCAAACATTATTACGATTACCAGACCAGCCAGCACTATTTAAATTTGTTCGTCAAGTACGATTATATTTTGTGAAGTCAACTCCAGTGGTGCGTGAAATCCACGCGATATAATAAGCTACTTTAGTATAAATGGAGTGGTTGAATCCAATGCGACAGAATGGTAGCAATGCAAGACGGCTGGTAACACCAATCTGGTATTGTTTTCCATTGCGATTTACGGTTAAAGGCCCGCCACTATCACCCTGTAGGAAAACAATGTATTTTTTATTGTACTTGGGTGAGGTGAGCTTAGGTGCGCGCATACTTTGCAAGCTTTGCCATCGGCGAGCTTTGACGCCCCACATAGCTCTCGATTGGCATACTCTGCTTCATTGTAGCACTTGTTATGTCTCTCGATTTTCAGCGTTGCCTTACGTAGACGTTCTGGTTCCTGGTATAAATCTATTCATATGTAATGAGTAATGTTAGCCAAATTCACCAGAAATTTGATTGCTCACCGTTAATGATCCCAAAGCCAGTGAGAAATGCTCGGTTTCCGAGTAAGTCCTCTTTGTTATCGGTATGCAGCCGCACCAAACGCACCCGAGCACCTAAACTTTCAAACTTATTGCTGCAATTCTGTACTCAAAATATGATTGGTTTACCTAGTTTTGCCTTTCGCGTTAAGCGCACTAATCCGATGTCATTACGGCCGCCGCTGCTCAGGTATTCCGGGTGGATTACAACCTTTTTCGCTCGCATCACTTGCGCTCCTTTGGCACTGCGGTAGATGCTTCCTAGAGCTACCCATACTTCAGCCCTATAATCAGTAGCATAATTGTGCAGGGCACGTATAATGCCTATTATCATTGCAAATTTTATTACGCTTTCATCGCCGCGGAGGTTTCATCTAGCTGGATACAGTGCGCAGCGGTGAGCACCCATTCCGGATGGATTAGGCTACCTCCGCAAAAACTATGGTAAGAACGACCATCGTTCAATAATTGCATTAGGCTCGCTTGAAATGGAAACTCTCCTGCCGCAGGTTCCACTGGTTTATTGAAACCCTACGAAGAGTGAGTTATTCAGGTAACAAAAGTTGATGAGAAGAGACTTACAAAGACAATAGGTACAGCCGATACAGTGAAATGTTTTAGAGAAAAGAACCACAAAGTGATTAGAAATTGCACGCTTTGTTTCACTTTTAAAAGTTTGCACATATTTTGCGCATTGCGATAGTAGAACTGACCAACTTTGGTTTGTGCTTCCGCCTTGCCAGTGTTTTCCGGCGGATATCATCTGCGTACAAATGATCTGATCGCAATTGATAGCACGAGATATATAATTATTTCGCGACATCATCAAAGTTCAACATTGCTACACATACGGCCTTCAAACAAACCAGTAATATATTGTAAACGTGTTTGCGCTGTTGAAAAAAGTAATGCATGTGATTTGTCATTTATTAAACATTTTTATTAAAATTCGAAGTATAATTTACTTGTCAATCACTCTTAATTTTTAAGAATGAGTTAAATTTTGTTTTGCTCAGTTATGCAATAATTTGAATTTTTGATAATTTCTAACTTAACGAGCGCATGGAGGAAAGTTTTACAAGTTGGCAATGAAATAAGTAGAAGTAAAACTACTCGGGGAAAATATCGATTGATTGTTATTGTTGATTTCGTGATCTGATTTCGTATTCTCACAAAAAATGTATGTACATATTTGAAAAGAGAAAAAGGATTCGTGTCTATGGTTGCCTACAGTTGTCTACATATTACGTTAGGCAACTAGTAGAACACTAATGCACAGTGTGGGTTAGTTAGCTTTCGCGCCAAGGCGCATCGTGCATGACAACAAGGTGCATCTCAAGCATAAACAACAACAGCCTAGTAATGATATCAGTTCGTTGCAATGAAGCAAGTCGTGCGTGTGATTAAATTGTGATAAGTACTTTGTAAGTAAATATCATGGTGAAGTTAAAACAGGCCAAGTTAGCTCAAGGGTCCTCACAACTGCATGTGAACCTTGATGATGTTTCCATCCCAGTGCATACCTTGTTTAATACCAAAGATATTCAGCGTAAATACGAGGTAAAAGGCCGAAAAAAGTCAAATGAGAGTGTTGATTGCAAGGAGAACTCACGAAGTAGTTTTAAAAATGATTACCATGCAACAAGTGATACCATCAAAGAAAATGATACAGAATTAAAAACTGACAATGATTTTATTAAGACTGAAAGTCTTGAAGAAAATATGAATGGAGCCTCCTCTGAGGAGATGCTAAATGATAGTGTTAAGAATGAAAGTGCAGAAAATGATGGAGAAAGTATTGAAAAACGTGGTAAGTGAATGGGTTATTCGTGTTTTAGTGCAGGCATTATAACATTTTCTCTGTTTAGTATCGGCCCATACGCCAAATGGCAAAGTGAATGATGTTTTTAAAATGTTGATGGAAAACAGAAACCGAGTTATTGGTTCAAACTCACCTGGGAAAGTATGCTCACCGCCAACCCAATCGCCCAAAACTAAAGACGAACAAAGCGCAAAGAGAGTGAAGTTGAATCTTCATAAAAGTCGGTTGGAATCTTTAGCCAAGGACCGATTATTAATCAAAGAGAAGGTGGAAGAAGTCAGGCAGAAACAAATTAAGAACGTCCTGGCTTCAAGAGCTTTAAGAATGAAGGAAATGTTGAAAATTGAGGCTGAGAATAGTCAGGAAGTTCCGGAAGTGTTGACGCATAGTAAGGCTGAAGTTCCAGAAAGGAAGAAACGTGGAAGGTCAAAGAAAAATAGTCTTAGTCTTAAGAAATTACCTTCGGAGGTCTTGAATGTTACAGTAGACGAAATAATCCCGAAAGAAGCAATGGTAACTTTAAAGGATACAAAAAAAGAACCTGAGACAAGCCCGAAAGAAGATACGCAGGAAGAAAAGGTAAATGGTGAGTGTTCTCCATCTGTGCGAAGAAGCTTACGCTGTAAACCGGTGGTAAAATATACCGAAGTGGATGAAATTCCAAAAGCTGCTAGAAAAACCACGAAAGCCATGGTGGAAACTGAGAAAATTGTCAAAAATGGAATAGAAAATAAGGTACAGAAACCCATCGCCCCCATCTTTGCGAAAGCAAAACCCAAGCCAAAACTATCGCCGGAAACTCTAAAAGCACGAAAAACCTTTCTAGAAAGTGGTGTGCCGGCGAATTTGAAAAAGCAAGTTGAGAAACAAAGGTATTTTTCTTGAAATAATTAATTTTATACATTCATTAACTTTTTATTTTTGTTAGTGTTATTGCGTCTGCGTCATCGTCAAATTTTCCAGAAGTGAGTCATGTTTACCAGAAATGCACATCGTCTTTGTGGAATCTACCCAGAGATGCTTCATTTCTACATTTTGAAGAGTCCCAGACAGAAAATACCCAAACAATTACTGAAATATATAGTAATAATAACTGGGAGGCTATAACCCGTCATCACCATTCATCGAAATGCATTTTCAAGGTAAATCCATTGATTTCACGTTTGAACGTCGACAAAGAACTGCAACAAATTAAGTCAGAAGCACCGGACTATCCGGTCTTTCGTTGCTTTAAAGCATTACGCGAACGCAATGGTTTTGTTTACGCTCCGCCTCGCGAGAAACCCGCGAAGAAATCAAAAAAGCGCAAATCAGGTGAATGCAAAATTGCAAAAGTGCCCACAGAAGCTAACTACTCTATGTGGACGGAGAAATACAAAGCATTGTCATCTCGGGAAATCATCGGCAACCAGCGCGCAGTGCACAAGCTGAAAGAATGGCTGGACGCCTGGCAGTTGTACACGTTCGAAAGCAGCAACCCGGCGAACAAGCGTAAACGGCGTGCGTCCTCCGACTTCGAATCTGATTCCAGCTGTAGCAGCGCCCACGTGAAGCTCCCAGGTAACGTTATGATCCTGCGCGGCCCACCTGGCAGCGGGAAAACCTACACCGTGAATGCGATCTGCAAAGAGTTGGGTATAAACGTGCTGGAAATAAATGTAAGCAGTCGTCGGACAGGGAGAAAGCTGATACAGGAGATGCAAGAGGCAACGCAATCGCACCAGGTAGGCAAGGGAGACACTCCTGTGCGGTCCAATGACATGTTCAACAACTTTTTCACTAAGCCTGTGAAAACTCCGGAGACACAATCTGTGAAACCTGACACTGCACGAAGTAAAATGTGTGTTATTCTTATTGACGACGTGGATCTTGTCTTTGAACAGGATGAGGGGTTCATATCGGCGTTGAGTCAGCTTGTGGTCACTTCAAAACGGCCTATTATTCTCATTGCCACTGATCTCAATACTCCATATCTGCAGAAATTTGTGCTCCAGCATCCAATCATTCATTTCTTTGCTCTTTCTGCGACTACTTTGGCTACATATCTGCAGGTCATGTGTTTGGTCGAAGGTTTGCATGTAGATAGGCAGTGTCTGGGGCAGTTGCTTGAATTCAACAAGGGGGACGCGCGGCGCACGATCCTTCAGCTGCAGTTCTGGCTGAGTAGCGGCGGCGATGCGAAGTGCATCTGCAACCAGTGCTCTGCGAATACCAGCACATTACGCTGCTCGCAACGCAAGGAAACTGATAACTTCGACGAGAATCATGACGACTATGACGATTGCTCGTTTCTTCTTTCGGGTGTCCATACAAAAGCTCCAAGCTCTGGGTTGGAACTGCATGTGAAGTGCATGCAGTCTTGTGTATCGTTCGAAAAAGCGTCGTCTGTAATACCACTGCCCTTGGATTTGGGTGCTTTTTGGTGGAATGTGCCTAATCTTTTAAATATAAATGCAATTCAACATCGTAACACAGTGCGAGAACCTTCCGTCGAAGACAAAGAAGAGGTTTTTCATACTCTAAAGAGCATGTCTAGGTGTTCGGATGCTCTTAGTCTTTGCGATTCCTTGGAGCGCAGTGCGAAGTATTCGTCAACCATTGAACCGTGTCCTAGATACTGGGACGATGGACTTCGCGACGGCTTGCACTTGAGCGCGCCGTTGGAGGATCCCAGCGCCGAACGAGCGTTCACTGAAGAACTCGCGTACACAATCCTGCAGCATACTAGTGTCACATCGCAGGAAGTACAGTGGGACTTTGTGAGTCCGGCACCAGCGGAGCGTAAGTGGCGCCGGAAGCACTTCGACTGCATGGACCAGTTTGTGCAAACAGTTGGCATGCACAAGCATTGTGATCGAGGTGCCTTCGCCATGGACTACATGCCCTTCATGCAGGACCTTTCCCGCCTGGAAGCGCAGCGCTTGGCAAACAACCAAAAGCGGGGCAATAGGTTCTACCATTATTTCAGGCAGATTGGAGTGGAGGTGACACCGTCAGCTATTAAGACTGCAGCAGGGGCATTACAATTATGGAAGAACTGATTTCATTTGATTTGACTTTGCTAAGAATAAATCTGAAAATTAACTCTAAATGTAATAAAAATAAAAATTAATTATTCGCAGTTGGCGTTTTTTGGTTTCTTTATTTTTTGGTGATTGCTTATTACAATAATGTGCAATTTGTATGTAATTGGTAATGAATAGTATTAATAATTCATAATTTTTTACTTATCATAATTAATAGATAATATAATATATATGTTTATATATATATATTTTATGCATAATACAATGGTACCGATTCTGGAACTACACTCATCACCAGGTGTCCACCTGCCAGGTGAGCTTAACATTTGCTGCGTACTACTATCGCTCCTGTTTTGAGTAATTTGTCATCGTCTTCGCAACGTGAACGTATGTATTGTATGTATGTAGGTATATCATATCCCTTTATCCTTACAATCATCGCTCTTCGAAATACCATTTTGCGTTTTAGTTAGTTTTACGTCAGTATCGTATCATTTATATTTACTTCATATATTTTGCGTCTATATTATTATCGTAATTCGCTTAACTTTTAACCGTAATACTTGTCAGTAATATCATGCCGTAAATTTAATCAATTTTGATCATTTAATCAATGAAACAATCGCGCGATTCCTTTAAGTTGCGTAGAGTTGCCTAGAGATGTAGTTGATTATCGTATTGGCGCCCAATCACGTTTAAGTACTTACAATACAATCATCTAATCGATTATGTACTTAATGAGGATAAGAATGAAGGACATGACAGGAAGAATCGAATCGTCGGCGTCAACGGTTCATCATCACCGCGGACGCCAAACAATATACTGTGATGTGACGAAATATGGAAAGCAGACAGAGCAGAAACTATCGGAATAAACTATCGCATAAACTACAGAATGTATGTAACGACTAACAATTATAAACTCTCCCGATCGCCTAGTCACATTCTCAGTCAAGTCAAAGTCAAGTCAATGAAACAGTACAGTCTATGCTCTATGTACAATACAATCAGTGAGGTGGTTGGGTGGGTGGTTGGTTAGCTGGTTGCAAGTGTGGTCGGCGCGAGCCTCCTGGACGAAAAGAGCAGCGTCGGCTCGGGGGTAAAGTCATCTACGGTAATTACATTCTCACTCCATACAGTACGTCGTCGCCGGTGTGACGTGCGATTATACGATTGCAATTTGATTGAAGCATTCGCAGTTCAGTCAGAGTCGGCCTTTGATGTCTTGTTTTTCCCTGCGGTGGTGGCGGCGACGGCAACAGCATTGGCAACCAACGGCGCTGGTGGTGGCTTGGTTGGCGTTTGCGCGTTTTTTCAGCGCATGCAAATTGGATGCATTTATTGATGCATGTTGTGTGCTGGCGCCCACGCTCTGCATACCACACTCGCGTGCCCATTCGAGCCGAACTAATTTCCCATAGCATGTACGTACATGTATCGGCTTATTGCATCGCAATGCAGCGCGCAATAATAATTTCAGTTAAACAAACTCGCCCAAACGACTGCTGATGACAATAATAACGAACATGCATGCATGGGGCCCTCGTCCGTTGCCGTTGCCTGGCTTAATACGTTTTCATAATTGTAGTAATGCAATCGCCAGTGCAATTACAGCGCAAACTTCGAAATTGAAATGTTGCCGATGTCCATGGTCGAGTGCCGGCGAGTGCCAGACCAGTCGCAATCACTGCAATCACCAAATTAGCGATGCTAATTCACGCGGGCCCCGTGATTTCATTTCATTCCGTTCTATCCGTTCGGTTCGGGTTCGAATCGACGCGAACGCTCATATTCGACATGCCCTCGTCGTAATAACTAATCGCGTGGTTGGTGGTTGTTCGTTATTGTCGCGTATTGTCTTCGGCGATCAATCACCGGCCGCGGTCGAGGGGACAACACCAAGGATGATCATAAATCGCCGTCCGCTCATGCTCATTTTAATTACACATATGCGCTCGAAATTGTGTCAGCACATTTTTTACGTTTCGGGTCTACTTGGACTTGATTTAGTTGTCTGTTGTGCGCCTGAAGCACGATCCATCACCGCCACTCATCCACATATCGATGCGTCCTCGCTTATCCTTAACGCGCGATTTACAATTCAGCGCTGAGCGAGAGCAGAACTCTTGCCTTTGAATCGCCATTTACATAATCTATACATAACTGTACAGAATGCAATTGACGAACAAACATGCGCGATGCAAGTGCTCACGTCACACACAGCCACACAGCTAATTCATCATCGGCGTCATTGGGCTGACGGCTGCTGCGTGCTATGTACATATAAATGAAATTGACAAATACTACGTATAGTTAAATCATTCAAAGACATTACGACGCCTTCGCCATTGGCTCTGCAAACACGAAGAGTGGCATAGGTTCGACTTGAATTCGTATACGTATATCGTCCGGGGTTTCTTCTTTTTCTTCTTCTTCTTCGCACCACACTACACCGTGCTATACCAATTCGTTCGCACTGCACTTCACACTCAATATTCATGTATTCATCGAACAGCTGCGCCGCCAACCAATTCATCAGCCAACTGTTTGATTACATTATAATTTGGCACTGCTCAGTCAGCATCGTAGTCTCACTCGTGGGTAGCGAGTCCTTTGGGTGCACGAGTACGAGTACAAATGTGCAAAACGGTGCAACTACTACATCTAACAAGTGAAGAACATCCAGCATCTATTCATCCATCCAGATGGAGATAGAGCTAGATCTACGACTAGGGGTGTGCATTCATCGGCCCGCACTGCACTGCGCTTGCTGTGGCACGGACGTAGAAAAGTAGTGCGCGAGAGTACCATCGAAAGGAGCGCAGCACGCTGCCTGGCCTGCGCCCAGGAAACAACGGAGAAACACAGAAGACGCTGAGCGGCGCGTCGAGTCGGGCTTGGGCCGACTCGACGCCGGCTCCCGCGGTTCGAAGGCACCTGTAGGTATCTGGTGAGCAAGGGGACGGACTGACCACCGCCGGCGCCGACGTGCGCACAACCTCATACCGTTGTCTCGCGGTCGACGTGGATGTACTCGACCGGCAATGGCGGCGCCTTATGTCAGGAGTTGAGCCCGGGGTCGAGCAGTCGAGGTCCCGTGAGCAGCTTCTTCTTGGCCAGCCGTCGGCGGCGACGTGCCCGGAGGCGATTGGCGCTGATGCAGAGCAGCAACAGCATGGAGGCGGCAACTGCACCTCCAGCTGCCAATGCAGCGCCTGGCAGTGTTGACAGCAGTCTGAAATTAAACCTAGAATAGTGACACATAACGTGGCGTATAGAAACACTAGGACCCACCTTGAGGCAGCGCCGCATTGCGCTTCCAATTCGTCCCAGCCAGATGGGCAATGGTCCTTGCCGTCGCACCAGAGCTCAGCGCTGATGCAAGCATCCAGCTCAGGACACTTATACTTGCATTCGAAGTCCGTCTCGTTGGCACTCGTATTCACAGGCACCTGCAGCTGCTGCAGGAGCGAACTCCGGCTGCGGGAGATCTCCAGCCAGCTGAACGCAGCCATGCCAGGTTCATTTCCGATCCATTCGATGAGGAAATTTGGTGGTTTCTGCGTGTAGTGCGTGCTATCCTCACCCCACCACTCTTCGCTGAAGACTTGGACAGCAAGTGGTCGGGCGCCAGGCTCCGCCGGGCAGATGGCACGTATCAGCTTCGGCGGTCGACCGGAATAGACAAGCATGCGGTTGGTAGTCGGGCAGCGGTTAGGCTCCTCGGTGCGTAGTTTGAGCGGAAGGAACGCACCCCAGGATAGCAGGAAGAGGCTGCGATTATGGCGGGATTCGACCAGCCAGGGCATACCGGCACAGAGCAGCTCTGAGCGGTCACCTGGCGGGCTGTTGAACTGCGTATCCCCGCCGTAGCCACGAAGACGTTGCTGGCGAGGACAATTCGGCATGCGGACGATTTCGAAGGAAGCGTGAAAGTGGAAGACGAGGAAGTCCTCTGTGATGTTCATATCTTTGATGGTGAAGTGCAATTCCAACGTGCGCGAGGCTGATTGAAAGCTGACAGGCTTATTGTTAAAGGTAGAGTTGTCACAGATGCATGCACGCGGCATGCGAGTGTCACGCCAAGGAAGTTCCCACACGGAAATCTCAGCTGTTCGTGCCCCCTGGAGATAGTCGCAGGCCAAACGACCACTATGTGGGTCGTTGATAGTCTCACAGCTCGGTGTCAACCCGAACGAAGCGTTGTTAATGGTAAGTCGGACACGTTCATCTGCCCCGGCTTCAATTCGATACACGCAGTGCATATCTTTGGCACCTCCACGTCCAAACAGGAACGTATTACGTGGTCCTAGGATTTCCCCATCCTGCATGTTCCGGAATACTCTATGGCAAGGCCCAGGGTGTTCACTGGCCGGCCAGGGCTCGCCCCCAAGTCGCGTATCGACAAATTCGTACTTGAGCTTGAAGGACGCAGGATGCAAGGCAGTCCCATCAAGGGTATGATGCTGCAGGATAAAAGCACGACCAGTGGAGAGATAGCTCTCGCCACGGGTGCAAGGACGCGTTGACCTGGTAGCGTTCGTAAGCGCACTGTGATCGCACAACCGAGGAGTATCATCACATTTATCCTCCATTAACAGGGCACCGTCCCATATTCTCATTCTAGTAGCACAGGGTCCAGTATTGTTGCCACCGATAATATTCGGTTGGTTCTCGCCGACTAAGAGTGCACGTTGCGAGTAACTTGTGAAACTAATCCAGACTAAGTCGCCTAAATGTCCTCGGAACTTATACGTGCAAGTGGTGTTTGGTGGTAGCGAGTGCCTAGGACTGACGAGATGTCCTCGTCTGCCTCGGCCACTCCACACTTCATCTCCATCCTGACTAGTAGCATTTACATCAAAGTCGCAACGTAGCGAATCGCGCGAGTAATCCAAGCTGTCTGAATCTGCGAAAATGACGTCCACGTCTAACTCAAATCCTCTCAATGGCGAGTGCGCCTGGGGCGAATGCAATGGTATACTGAACGGAGAAGAATGGAATGCTACCAGCATCTCTGGCCCGCGACTCACTACCCTTGGAAGCCAGTCACCGCCACAGTACTTTGCCAAAACGGGGTCATTAGTGCTACCACCATCGTAGAAGATCAAATGGTCACGTTCCCCGGTGCAGTCTCTCCACGCACGTAGAGCTCGTGCTGTTTTATTCAATCCTGCGACACTGATGGACCGTTTCATGTGCATTTTATGAGCGGCTTCCTGTCGGACGGCTATCATTGCATGTTTGCAAGTGGGCACCACTTTCTGGCGAAGACTCCAGTAGCAGGAGACATTGCGTGGGTACATGCCAGGGTAGTTAGGTGATTGTAACCGGCAGGGTTTACGATAGCACTCTTCGAATTGACGCGTACAGTAGGTACCAGGAGCTACCTGGCCACGTTCCAGGGGGGCAGCAGGTGACCCGAAGCGAACCACCGCCTCTCGACGGGATACAAAGCGATATCGCAGTCGGAACTGAAACGGCTGCTGCGGGTTCTGGAAGATTTTGATAGACACTGTCACCGTGGAAGTCTCGCTGTAGTAGGCCGCTGGCCCGGAGGACGAACCACACCAGGAGCCTCCGGTGAAGGGGCGCCCCAGCTCTGAGAGCTGCATGTACCCGTCGGGGCAGCCGTCCAGGGCGGACGCCTCGTAGCGTGCGACTTTGAACTCGTCGAACATCAGCTGCAAGCAGAAGATTAGTCATTGGTAATTGATTGCGCTTTCGCATGCGATCACCGATGATGAATGATCAACGAGCGGCGATCATTAACAATTGAATGCCCCGCAGCCAACATTATATTGCATCTTGCATATTTCCGTCCCGACCAAGTGGTTTTTTCAAAGCGCGGCGGCGGCGATGGCGGTAATTTTTGTGGTAGCATCGTAAACTTTACGATCGTGTAATCATCTCGTCTCGTCTGCGCGCTGCACACACATTTCATTCCGCGTGCCGAGCACACCGAGCCAATAAAAAACTTTAAAAGGAAGTGATTGATGTCGCATAATTGTCCTGTCGTTTATCAAACGTAATGTCCTCAGTCGAGCCAGTAAATGCTCTCTCGGCTGCCAAGCGTCTTGCGTTGCAGCAGAAAGATGTGTGCGTCAAGTCACACTTGGTTTAATCCGAGTAAATTTGTTTATGCGCTTCTTCAGTGGTCGACGATACGGAAAACCGGCAGAGCGCGGCTGCGTTGAGAGGCAAAAGGGAAAAAGAAGCACGACAGCATTTAGAGTACGCGCGCAAGGTGCACTTTTTCTGCGGGCGCTCCCTAGCTCTTCAGCTCTTCATCTTCGTCTCATTACACCCGAATACGAATGCGAATGTGAGTGCGAGTTGCGCCGCATTGTCGCATTCCATATTTCGCGTTCGTTGGCCCAGCCACGGATGCATGATAAATTGATAACTAAGTCAACTTTAAACACACCGCCTTCTCCCTGCGACGAACTCGAATCCGACGTTTCGATTCGATTCAACCGAAGAGAGGACTCAATTTGAGTTGAGTCCTGCGAGAAGCACCGGCCAAACGCCATCAATTTTTATTTGCTCGAGGCAAACGCGACTTAAATACACTGACGTTCAGCAGAGGTAGCGGTGGTAGCGTACTCGAATTCCTGTCGGAAATTGCGATCCGGGATTGTGTCTGAATTATTAATCCACATCGCATTCGATCTAATATGCGAGTGCACCAGGTATAGTAGGCAAATGGCTGTGGACCGTCCGGTTCAGTTCGAAGCGCAGCGCAGTGCAGTGGAGTGCAGTGCAGTGCGGAGCAAAAAAAGTCCAATGCAAGAAGCTGGAACAGAGGCGAGCGCAAGACCTCGCGCATGAGGAATTGTGCTCGTTCATTTTCTGCCGGCACGAGGCGGCGCGTCTCTGCGTAATATCTTGTTGAAGCTTCTCATTTATTCAGCGCTTTTTGTGCATCCAGTGCTAAATCAACGTCGTGTTCATAGAATAATTGTTTAGACTAGACTGACATGGATGGCGTTAGCTTTGATGGCTGTACAGCGCTTTAAATTAGTGCGCGGTGCAGTCGAAATTTATTACCGGTGTAAAAATTCTCCCAGTGGCACGCGATTTGATTGCATCTCGAATGATGATACATTGATGGCTTCCATTGAAACTCATGGTAACTGTTATATCTGATCGAGATTTTCATAAATTAAGCGAATTAATTACGAATTGCATTGCATTGCAGAGCAATGCATTGCGGGTGGGCATGCAAAACGCAAACAATGCTAATGGTACAAAGCAAAAAGTGCTTTTGATGCTGCTGATGGTGATGCTGCCGGAGCGGAGCACTATCGGTTTCAATGCGGTGCGGTTCCATTTGTTTCCGCCTATCTGAATAGGGCCCGCATCGCGAACGGGCGATAGTGCGCGAAAATATTGACACCTTCTATTTTCGTGCGCAAGTTGTTCCGACTCGAGTCTATTGTGCTCGGCAGGCATTTGATTACGCGACTATTGCCGCTGATAAGGACGCCGTTGCCTGTCAATTAGAACGGATAATAGCGGGCGCTGCGCTGTGCTGCGGAGCTGCCGCCTCACGACTAGATTACTGGAACGCGCCAGACTCGAGTAGGTACACACAAAGGGCGGACGCGAATGCGAACGGGATGCGTATTTGTGTTGGTGAAAGGCCTGTGCTGGTGAACTGCGCGAGGATTTTATTCTTGTGGAAAGGATGAAGGGAAAAAATCCCAGTATTGCTCCTGTCTTGCTGGTGCTCAAGAAAACGAAACGAAATGAAACGAAACCTACACTGTTACACCTGCGATGCGATGCGATGCGATGGAATGCGACACGACGCGGATGGCATTTGCAGCGATGATGATCGCGTATGATATATTCGCGACGAGGGTGAACTCACCGCCTCCAGGCCAGCAGTCAGCAGCCTTCAGGCAACAAAAGCAAGAAAGGCAACAAAAGTTACGTTGTAGTCACATGCCTCCTAGACGCTCGTAGAACCAACAAGCAATAGTCGTTCGAGTCGACAGGACAGGACACAACACGCTGCAAAAACGAGGGCGCTGCGAAAAAACTTTCGATCTTCGCCTGCTGGCTGGGCGGCCGTAAAGAAACTTGAAACGCTTGAAACGCGCTGCGCGCTGCCGAAGAAAAAACATTTTATGGTATGTTGCAGGCTTTCTCTCCGAGGCGACGAAAAATACATGAAACGGGTGGAAATGGCGAAAAGTTGGGTGACCTATGTTATATTTAGCAATTCCCTCGACGACCTGCCAACCGAAGCAGAGCAGCAGACCGCTTTCTTTCAGCTTTTCTATTATGCATGCGCGCACCTAAATCTAAAGGTGTGGGTGTTTCGCGTGAACAACGACTAATAATGGATGCGCCGTTATGAGGCATTATGGCGCATTAAAAACTTGAAGCAGCCCGTATCTTGTCAAGCATCGACACTCGATAACTGCCTGACTCGGTGATGCAAGAGAGGCACTCGACTCTGTTTGCCCGCCTGATTGTTAATCAAATCTAACGAGCTTGCTGCTCCAATTATTGTCACTCAATGCATTGCTCTTGCGCTTGCTCTTCAAATGCACCATCGTTGTTTTGCACAAGAATGTTATCTGCTCGGCGGTGGCGGTGGCTGCTTGTCGGGTCAATCAAACGTCGCTTGCGCTTGCGCATTTGAAGCGAACCGCTCACCCGCCTTCGCGATTCTATTAATTCTTATCGGCGTGCAAAAAACTTTGCGCTGCTTTGCATCCGGTAACTTTTTCGTTTCCAAGACGCGCCGCGGCGCCGGGACAAGCCAGAAGAAGAAGGCCTCGCATAAAAAGCCTTAATGAAAACACCTTAAGACTTCTTGATTAATATTGCGCGCCCATTACGTGTAAAAGCTGGCGCGTAATGAATTTTATTCAAATTTTTGTGCGCGCCTGCCGCTTCTTCCTGTTCCTTTTGTCAAAGCCGCTTTTTGTCGGCCCATTAAAACTAGTTGTGCTTCTGTCTCTGCCTCCGCCTCCGTCTCCGTTAAGCTACTTACTCTCCCGTGGTGCGCGTCACCCCAACTTGCTTAAGCCCATCGTCACGCGAGTGACGGGACGCGATCATGCATTAACGATCACCGCGAGACCCGCCGTTGCCGTCAAAATCAATTAAGTGCATGCATTACGGTTGACCCCCAAGTTCACAGTCCCCACTCCCCAGTCCCCGGTCTCCCAATTCCAATCCCAGCTCAATCGAAATCTCGAGTGACGGCAGGAGCGCATCTTCGACTCCATTTGTCTTCTTAATCAATCGCTCATCCATCTTCGCCCGGCTTGGCTTTCTCCACTTTCTCGCCGGCAGCAAGCATGCATTACGTTCAAGCAAGTCATGCAGGTAAACCTTTACGAACCTATAAAAAGTGGCAACATTTTCAAACATAACTGCTAGCCGCCCGCGTGCCCGACCCGAGGAGCGAAGCGAAGCGAAACATTTGCAACTTTCACGGAATTCCGACTGTAATGGGCTGCAGGCTGCAGTGCCGCGCAACGCGAGTTTTATTGCTGGCGAGTTTATCAAATGTTCATCAATCACGCATTGTATGTCTGCGGATCTGCACTTGGAATGGGATGTGAATCTGAATCTGAATCCGAATCCGAATTCGCTGTAGCATAGTATAGCATAGCATAACATAGTATAGTCTGGGTACATATTCCATGTCAGCACACTAGCCTGCGGGGGCGGCAGAAGCACCAGCCCCACTACCAGTATACTGATTCTTGACCTGACGATGAATATGTTGTTGCCTCTTGTCTTGCATATCCAACGTAACATGAAAAATGCACGTATGAATCGAACTGCGCCCCGATTAAAGTATTTATAAACGCCACCGCCTCCAGCGGCAGCAGCAGAAGCAAGGAACTTGAAGGATTCGCGCTCAAGACGGCAGCAAATAAACTAAACGCCCAGTACGAGACGAGACCAGACCAGGCCAGAGAACATTTTGTTCAAGCAGGTCACGCCGACCGCTGCGGCCCCAGCGGCCCTAGCGGCCGCCCCCGCATCGTATTAACGAATTTAATATCATCAATATTATATGCGCACGATATGCGGACGCGTGCTAAACGGGGCAGAGAGAAGCACAGACCCGAGAGCTTGTGAGCTGTCTCCTTCTACTACCACTTCTTCTTCTTCTTGTTTTTCTTCTTCAGCCAAGAAGCTCGCGTTCGCGTATAAATCTTTAACGAAGCGCCGCCGGACGAAGCATTCGTTCGCATCCTTGACGTATGCGCCTAGCATATGCACTCGTACTTGTCGCTGGAGTTGAAGAGCCTGAGAGCTTGAGGATGAAGATGAAGAAAAGGAAGAGGTCGCTGCAACGGCGCTTAATTTATTTATTCCGGCTGTAATTCGAGCTTAATTGTGTCGCGCCATTCGCTGCTTTTTGCCAGGATTATCCCTAGGATTGATTACGTCCTAGTGCGGCAGCTGGCAGTTTTAAGTTGATCAACGGAAAAAACCGAGAGAAATTGTTATATTTTTCAGGATAATGCTCGCTAAGCTCGCCGTGTCCGTAAAAAGTGGATAAACGTTAGAGGCTCGCGTACCTGCGCCCAATTAAGAATTGCGTTACTGTACTGTACTGGTTGTAGGAAAGTTTCAAAGGCTTGCTTCGCTCGCATCGAAAGTCGGATTCGTTTTAGTTCGTTTCGTTTACATTTAATCAGACCCCCGCGCAAGGGCAAGCGAGGATACTCACTTGTACAATGTCGCCGTGGATTTGTCCGTTGGCAGTGAACGTTAAGTGGCAAAGAAAGGGCAGTCGATTGTCTAGCTTTTGCACTTTCAGGTCGTACGTCTTGCCGACATCGCCGTAGTAGGTGCGGTTGCAGACTAGAACAGAGTACACAGTTCAAGAGCAAACAGAGTATAGACAGTCAATACAATCAGCGATATTTGTATGATGATAAGGATGGGTATGAAGGAGTTGTTCGACGTCTATGTTGTTATAATTTCGTTGGCAGTGCGCAGAGCATTGCATCTATCTATTATTCAAATGCGTCCACAGAATCTATAGTTCAGCTGGAGCACTAGAGCACAGCACTCACATTCATCCTTTGATGGCGGAACGGTTTTTTGACTTGTGCCTTTGATCATATCTGACTGACTTGAGTTGGGATTGCGTTTACGTTCACGTTCACGGTCTCGTTCACGTTTCAGGTTGAGGGTAATTGATGATGCGTATGCGTACAAACATAGTCGTACCTGTACAGTAGGACGGCTCGTCAGACAAGTCGCCGCAGTCGTCGTTGCCATCACAATAGCCGTTAAGGCGCACGCAGCGCCCGTTGCGGCATGGGAATTCGCTGATGCGACAAGCAGGACCACTGTTGGCGTCCTCCACGCACCAGGCGAGCACCAGCAGGACGAGCGTCAGCATCGGTGCCCTAGGCACCGACATCGGCCGTGCCCGATGCGCTGCAGGCATTCTGCGAACAAAACAGAGAAGAATGATTCATAAGCAGCTGCTCGCCGTTTGTTTGCTGTTTTGTCGTTGGCTTCATCTAGGCAGAAAAAAGGAAAATAGGCAGGAAAACACGTCGCATGCAGATAGAGTAAGTAGTACATTGTTACCGGGAGGCAGTGGGCGACATTCGCCTCGCTTATCGCAAGCGCGAGCGCGAGCGCGAGCACTTGCGACCCCGGCAGCAATCTAAAATCTTCGCCGGTGTGCGCTCTTTTCGCTCACTCCGCTCGATTATTTATACGAATGTGTATGGAAGGTGCTTATCTTATGTTTAAGTTGCGCCGTATTTTCCACGCGCGAGCATAAATTTATACGCGCATAATACTCGAGGTCGAAAAGGGTTTGAAGTAAACGAGCTCAAGCAGAAAATATGGTGCGTCTTAAGTTCATGCGTCTTAACAAATGGCATCGTAAAAACATTGCTATTGCTGTTACTGTTGCTCTTCCTTTCTTGCATCCCTTCGCTCGATAGCGCAGTTCAACGTCGTGCCTGTCGGTCGGGAGCGATGAGGAGGAAGAAGGAGGAAGGAAGAAAAAAACCGCTAGGACTGTTGATGCTGCTGAGGCCGAAGGTGCTGCATGTAAGTGGACTCAAATGAGAGCTACTGCTCTCAGCCTCAGACGAACAGCCAGCCAGCATTTAATGAATCCACTTGCCAGGCCAGCCTGGCGCTAGGCACTTACATCCTCAACAAGCCTCCATCAACACACGTTCCGTCTGTTCGTTTCATATTTATAGTGCAAGTCTGCCCGGCTGCCCGCCGTCGTATTTATGAGGACCGTGCGCGATCTGCGAGTGTTGCTGCAGCTTATTTTCGGATTTATTATCAGCGCTGAGACGCGGAGGAATTTAATAGGCACTAAATTCCGTTTAACATCTTTGTATCGCGCCTCGTCAATGAGCCACTTCTTAAGAATAAAACTGTTCCGGACCGAGACTCCAAGAATGCAGGGGAATTACTTTATTATTGCCTTGCGCTTACCCGTCGCCAGTGAAGCGTGTTGATCAATGACCAAAGAGATTGGCACTGATCAGAACTGATGAGAGATCAGATCAGTTCAGAGCCCTGGCAATGTATTGAAATTTCATTTGTCTGCTGTCTGAAGAGCAAAGACACATAATTACTTTGACGCGGGTACTGTCGTTTGCCACTTGCTCGCCGGACGCATGCCTTTGTACCGTGGCATGTTAATTTCGATGCCGCCCGATGTGATGTGAATGTCGCTTTTGTGCGCAAAAAATTGCCGCTCCAATTTGCGTCCATTCTTTCAATCACAGGCTCGGCTCTGATGGCTGATTGAAGCCCGTCACCGGAGCCGGAGCCGGAGCGAGCTGTGAGAGCGATTCATCAAAGCGAAGCGCCTCTGTCTCTGATACTTACCATGCGGGGGCGGCAATGGAAACAGCAGGCTGGCGGCGCGCCGAAGCTTCTTACGGCAATTGAGCGCGCGCTGTGCAAATACCACGCAAATGAAGCGGGAGAGGGTCATAAATGGATTTCGGCGGCAAGGCAGAGGAGCCAGAGGCAGACAATCGGAGTTCAAGGCCGCTCAGGCGAAGTAAAAAAAAAGTTTGCACTACGAATTAACCGCTGTCACGGCTGCCAACGCTTTTGTCTGAAGATATTCAAGCACTAAGGACATATTTTGCCGAAATGGACAATGACAGGAGTGCTAACCGAGCGGTAAATTGCGCGGCCGGCGCGGCGTAACATTGCGATTGTATTGAATGGACTCGGCCAGCTGCGAAATACTTAATTGCCGAATCGTCCTAATTCATTGCGGACGCCTTTCTCCTTGTCCGCTATTGTTCTTTTCGCAGGCGCTAATCGCACGGCCGGAATGCGGAATGTGGAATGCGGCGCGTCGAAGAAAAGTTCCGATTTATTACGCTAAATAAACTCGTTAATTCTGCTGAGATGGCAAGGGGGCAAGGGGATGCGTCCCAATCATTGGACGCTGGACAGGAATGAAACGAGGCGCAAATTTCCGTTCTGTTACGCTCCGTTCTTTGGTTTCTTCTTCGCGAGAGTGGAGTTGATGTGGTTGCGCTGCGCTTGCATAGATCGGACGACTCTTGGCCGCCATAATTTCGGCTTATAAATCTTCGCACGTAAAAAATCTCAAGTGGCCAATTCATTCTAACAAGATAAAGCAATTACAATTTTTCAAAACGTCCAGACTGTGGGAAGATGCTCCTCGCCGAACTAGTAACGAATTCGTGGCGGAAGCAGCGGCAGCGGCGGTTGGTCCTCCACCCCTGGCCGTTGGCCGCCAAGCGGCGTCACGCCGGCGTGCACGCCGTATCTCTGCAGTCGGCAGTCGGGATGGAATTAAGTTCGCGGACGTGACGCCGGTCCAACAGCCATTCTTCTTGATCCGCAAGATCGCTGCCATGTATCTATCTCTCATATATATGCACACCGCCGGTGTATACAAATCGCCGAAGCACGGAAGCAGAGATACGGCTACGGCGACGCCGACGGCAACACACTATACACCATTCTCTGCCGCCGCACCACCCACGCCAATGTATTATCAATCGCATCGCATATCGCAATCAATCAGCCGGAGTTTGCTTCGCTGCTGACATGCATCAATGCAATGCAATGGCAGTGGCAATGTGGAGGCAGTGGGTACAAAGCATGCCGGAGGCAGGCAGAGTTTGAATATGCAGGGAGGCACATTCCAGCGCCATTCAGTCATTCATTCATTCATTTGCTGCCGCCAACCGGGCCAAAAAAACTGGCAGCAAATCTGGCGTCAGCATAACGGACGACCGTAAACAAGCTGGGCAACAAGCCCATCTCATCTCTCGCAATGTACGTGTACTCGTAATGTTGTTGCATTGCGGCCTTAATAATTTAATTAAATTCGCCGCGTTGCACTAATAAAACATGCCAAGCAAACGGAGCTTTTCATTAGGTGTGTGTGCCTAGCCAAAATCCGTCCTGAGTCCTTGGTCCTTGCCGCCTCCACTTTGATTCAATTCTGCTCGGTTGCAATTGCGCTTGCGCTTGCTAAATGTACGTACGTATGTACGGATTGAATGATTTACGCTGCAGTGTCATCCATACTTGAGCCACTTAATTTCATTCATTTTCTAACTTTAGCCACGAACATTGACTCTATTCTATTCTCTTCTATTCTAGTCTAATATTGTTTCAAAAGTTAGAAACTACACACACATTTCTATGCATAAGTTTGTAGACGCAAACAGATGGGAGTTTGCGATCACGAATGCCAACGAATGAACGACGGACGTTCGACGGACAGACTGATAACGATTGCCGATTGCTGTTTCTGCACTTCAGTCGGTCGAATACCGCATGCTGTGTGCTGCACGGTGCAGTTTCAGTTGCAGTATTTGAGTGATCAGCGTTACATTTGTTGCTTCAGTGCATTACTCGATTGGATCATCCATTATCGGGGATAAAAGCGAGGAAATACGATTCCGGCATGTGAGTACCAATACCATACATACTCCACCGTGCCCTTACTATTAGCAAGTCCACTCAATGCTGGCCTAATTAAACCTAGCAAACACTACTGCCTACAGCTGACTTTTTCGTTGGTTATAGGTTGTGTTTTGTGCGAACGCGTACAAGCTTGTGCTTGCTTGTATCTCAGATAACTAAAGATAACAATAACAAGGTCGCGGGAATCTTCGCGAACGTTGCAAACATCTTGAAACGTGTCTTGATGTTTTATTAAATTTTGCCTCACAGATAAGGACTTTTAAGTTAAAGTACTTCCTCTTCTTTGCTGAAATGTCGTTTTGCTAAAATGTCGGAACATCATTTTCATGATTACGTATGAAAGTCATTAGAGCTTACTACTCTCTTGTTGTTTTTCCTTTACGTTGCGTTGTTTGCCATGCTTGGCGCAATTTTCATCTTATTCAATTTAATTTATAAATTTATTTTATTTTCATTAGCATCAACATTCAAGCCCAGCTCAGCACCGCATCGCACCGGAGCGAATGATTGCCCTGGGGTGTATTGCATTCGACCAGGTTGCGCTTGCTTTTCCCATATACTCTTCGAAGCGCAGAACAAGTAAGTCTTTATTCATTTTGTTCCAATCGTGGGGAAACAACGTAACGAGGTATTGATAACTCTGTAAGTTGGTTGCGTGTTGGGCATGAGTATGTATCCAAAGGTACGGATAGACCGCCCGGATAAGGATAATACGAGCACAAATTGATATTGCATTCGGTGTGGTGTAACGGGTTGCGCTTGCGCTTCAGAGGATGGGGTACAGGCTAAGGAAGCCTCGGAAGCCATTAATTAATTAACGAATTAATTAGTGGCGGCGGGATTGGAGCGGACGACTTCAATGTGTTTGTCACCAGTACGAGCGCAAGCGTCCTGGCTAAGGAGAAGAAGAAAGCGCGCGTATGGCGCGGCAGTTATTTGGCGAAGTTGAAGCACGATTATGACCTTAGTCTTTCCGGCCGTGTCCATTGAGTGCATCTAGCGGGAAGTGGATGTACGTGTACGTAGATATACACTGGCAAGCGCGGAGAAAGGGAGGCTGGGAGGCTGTTTCGCTGGCTGTCGCCCGTATATTTGCCTTCGCTTCGGTTCGTTGGGTCTGAATCTGAATCTGAAGCTGAACGAAGCGCAAAGTTTCGCTGCGGACGCTGGAACGCAATGCGAAGAATTTCGCGAATTTCCACAGGGCGAACAACGGCTCGGCGCATTCTCTTCGTTGATTTAAAACAAACGCGACTCGGCGCGGCGCACGGCGCGTAATGGACGCCCCCGCAGCGACGACCAGCGAGCGAAACGATGAACTAGACGAAATTCATTGAATTACGAACTCAAAGCCAAAGCGAACGATGGCAACGAGCATGAAGGACGAGCCGAACCGCCGCAGCACGTGGATGGAGGCTTCCTTCGTTCGTTCGTTATGTGCGTCCGTGGCGCGCATAAAGTGAGAAAAACGGGAGGCAAGTTAAATAAGTAAAAACCGTTGGTTTGGAGAGGAGAGTTAGTGCCAAAGTTTGCGTCTCTGCCTAGCTGACTGCTTGCTTGGCTGGCTGCTTGCCTTTGCCTACGAATGAATGAACAAAGGTACGCGCTGAGCATGCTGAGGAAGACTGTGTGTCGTACGCTACGCTGTGTGTGTGTGTTTAACAATATAGCCTAACCGGCGAATTACCAGAATTAGTTCAGATAGAAAGCAACCAAGCAAGCAGATAAACCATACCCGAAAAGCAAGTGCGTGTCACGCAACAATCATCATGATGATGATGACGCTGATGATGATGATGATGGAAACGATGAGCAATTAATAAAATTAATTAAATTCAAACATTGTTGAGTTGAGTGATAATTGCATTAAAAAATTAATACTCATTTGTTTGGATTCTGCGTCGCGACGCGAGCGTAGAAAGAGAGAGATTTGCCAGCCTGCCCCCTTCAATCATCCCACGCATTTTCCAATTTGAACGAGACTCCTAGGCTGGAGTGGTGCAGGAGCAGGAGGTCTGAGCTGGATGGAGCCTTATTTGTATTCGACGGCCGGTGCTTGAGCGGATTGATGGCAAACTTTTGGATTTGTATGATTTCATTAACGTAAAGTTTTCTTTTGAATGATAATTAAGCCGGAATACGAATGAGGGAAGAAGGAATGGGATGCCCCACATGTTGAGTTGAATAACAACACAAGCTCGGGAAGCTTTCAAAATATGGAAATTGCGTCGAATTCTTTCCTCTCGGCATAAATATTGAAAGCAGATTTCGGGCATGGCCAACCATTAAGACGTTGTCCTCTTCTCTTCAATAAGGCAGTGCCAGTCCTGCCGTTTGCATGAAAAATGAAGGCGAAAAAATCACACAGCAATGCGCATAGATGCGGATTTATGGGCGAGAGAGGAGCGAGCCTCTCCAGGCGCTCACATGCGTCGCCACGCGAGCAGAAATTGATCTGTGATCGCTTCCTTCCGCGCACTCCGACCTCACTTACGCAACACATTCAGGTGATTTACGGTGTCGATTTATGCATCTCAATGATTTCTTCCAACGTTACGTTATGCCATCATTGATTCAACTACACTCCAGGCCTAAAAATCAAGTTTATTACCATACGACCGAACGACTTGGCCCTGTCCTGCCTGGCATTATCCTCCTGGCACACGACTATCATTCATTGTTATCCTATTATCTGAATTTATCCATTTAAGCAGCTGTTATCTCGTTGGTAATCCGGACTATCATTTATCCATCTAATCTTTTCGATTATAGCCCTCTGTTTCTCGTTATCATAATAAGGATACAAAATGCCATTTAGCCAAGCAGCGAGTACGATAAAAAGCGCTATTGAACTTTCGACCGAAATTAGTATTTGACTCCGGGCTGCTGCTTGCTGCTGGTGGTGGTTTGGCTGGCAAATGCCAATATTGAAAGCAGTGGCAACGCTGTTAGACATCCGGTTCTCCAACCGCAAACTCTCCTATTGAAAACCCACCGGCATGCCGCGGCAGGCAGCGGACGGAGTACGGAGTACACGAGTTTCAGCCTGACCGCAGTCTGCGTGCACGTGCCTCAAACATCATCGCGCTTTTTATTAGTTTTATTAGCAGATGAGCCGAATTCCGGCTCCGGCACCGGCACCTGCATATATTAAGGACGCATTTGAGTGCGTCGTAATTTGATAACCGATGTGTGCACAGCACAGGAAGACGATTGCGATTGCGCGCTGATACAGCACGCGCTCGGTGTGGAAAAATTGCATGTGCACGTGACGCGTCTCAGCTGCCAGTTATTAACGAGCGTAATTACACAAAGGAATACGTGACATGAGGCGGCATGAGCATATGCCTTCTTCACTTTCGATTTAACTCGATACGGCGCGCGACAATAGTTGATGGTGGGCGGCAGGCAGCATTGTTATGCGCGATCAATAATCGGCGTGCATGTAGGAAACCCACTTGTACGTTGGATGTTGGATGTGAGCGACGTCTGTAAAAGTTTATTGAGATGAGCCGGTCGCAAGAAGGGCACTTGATTGATTTCCAACAAGACATCACATCGCATCGCATCGCGTCGCATCGCATCGCATCGAGATTGCAAGACATACCCGCAATGCCATTCGCAGCTCGCTTGCTTGCTCTTTTTTACGGTTTCCGATGCGAGTGTTTGATCTGTTTCTTCACGGTCTCCGTTTCCTTCACAGGCACTTCGCGGACACCGTGTGCCGATGTCCATGGGCCCGGAAAGCGGACGCGTGCACTTGTGCTTGTGCTTAACCGTTACGCTCACACCAATAGACCGGAAAATTAGAGCTGGCCGCTCGGTCGGTCCTTCGGTCTAGGGTTACTACGCGCACAATTCCGCGTAAAGATGGATTGTCCATCGGGTCACATGGAAAGAATCATAATGCACTTGTTCGTGAAATTCGGAGTCGGGATCGAGATGGGACTTGGTCTTGGTCTTGGGGTCCGGATCCGCATACGAATACGAATCTGAACTCGAACTCGAACCGAATCCAACCAACTCTCTGGCATGTCGAACATCCCATTCGGAGCCGCATTCAACGCGCTTACAACTTGTTTATCCGAGCTTCGACCCAACCGAAATTCTAATTGAAACTTGTAGAGATGAGAGCAGCGCAGAACTCGAGTGAGTACCCGTATTATGAATGCTGCTTCTGGGCAAAGATTGCCGGACCGAAGCGGACCGGACGACGAGAGGACGGGTATCTAATGAGTGTGCCTGACATGGCTCGGGGACACTTCTTAATATAATATCATTTTCAATATGTTTGCGCTCGGATGCGCATTGTGCGCGAAGGAAAGACCGGGTCTGACGGTTTCACCGACCGCTATAATTGAATAATTGATGTCGATAAATTAGTCAAGTCGGGATGGCACTTCATGCACTTGCGCAGACGTTTGGGCTTGCATTTCAAATATTCAATGTGCGACCGCTTACAGATCGTAAATTACTAATTCGTTGTAATAACAAATGTCGGGGCCGACACTCGCACTTGTCGCGCAAGCGCAAGCGCAATCGCAAGCGCAAACACTGACAGCGCTGTATCTGGAGCTAATTAGCAATGAGCTGAATGTTAGCCGGAGTATCCATCTCCGCTGGCGGCTGGCTGCTGGCTGTTGGCGGCTGGCGATACCAGCTTCTGATAGCGCAGCGCACCGAGCACATAATAGCATTTCGTGCAACGAATCGACGTTCGACCGGATTTAGCTCGAGTAAGCGCCTTGTACTGCCATGGCCATGGCCATTGCTCGTCGGCAATCGAGATAAGTTGGATAAGAGTTGAGCGCTAAGCCGCTTACGTCGGACGCGTGCCCCGCGTCCTCCGGCCACCGCCACCTCCACCTCAGTTCGGTCCGGTTGGGTTCCTCGTACATGGACATTAATCCCGTCATTGATTGCACGCCCGCCCGCCAATAATAATGTCGGCGTGTGCAAAAATTGCGCGCTGTTTTGATTTATCATCTCCGAGTGCGTTCGCATATCGCTATTGACAATTTCCCTCTGAATTAATCCCTCTACCGCCGTTCACCATCTACCATCTACCGTGTGCCGTGTGCCGAATCAATAACGCGAGTGGATCAACACCAGCGTAACATGCACGATGCACTGTTTGCTGGCGCATTTAGTGGCAATTCATTGCATAATTTAGCCCAGACAGGTACAGGTGAGAGCCCATATCCTCTTGTCTCTCGTCTCTAGTATCCAGTATCCAGCTAGTCTTGTCCCAGGCATGCACAATCCGATAAGACAGGTGGATTGGCGATTCAAATTGGTTGCAGCATGGTTGCGGTATGGTGTGGTGCAGGTTCGATCGGGAACGATACATAAGAAGCGCAAGCGCAAGCTCATGCGCGAGTAGATTACTACGATCTATCGATGGAGTGCCGCCATCCGTCTGATTTCCGTTTGATTGATTGCAGTCTGTGTCAGCGCAAGTGCAAACGCAATCGGCTCAAGCAGTCGAATCGCCGG
This sequence comes from Aleochara bilineata, assembly GCA_003054995.1. Classification (NCBI taxonomy): domain Eukaryota; kingdom Metazoa; phylum Arthropoda; class Insecta; order Coleoptera; family Staphylinidae; genus Aleochara; species Aleochara bilineata. Next base: position 6,317 of record NBZA01007652.1, on the reverse strand, counting down.
TATTAGTGCATTGCGCATCGGCTTATTTCTCAAACGCAAAACTTAATCTAATGTTAGTGTTAGAATGTAGAGCCTATTTTGTGGCTGAAACAGGTGGAGACTGGTTGCTAATGTCGTCTTACGTCTTAGTCTTACGCCACGCGATTAAAGCCGGTGGGTAAAGTAAAGTTTGTAGTGCTTTGCTGAAATGTCGGCATCTTCTTGTTTGTCAGTTGCGTGCAAAAGGCGCAAAAACTGTTACACAGTTACGGACTTGAGGTGGTTAATGACGCTGATGACGACGAAGCTGCCGTCGGCGCTCCATCATCGCCTTCGTCGCGCTCCTATGAGCAAAGAATCCTTCGGCGACGCGACGCGACGGCTGCTTTAATATATTCCACTCATTTGGTATGGCGTGCACCGCGCCGCGCGAAATTGCACGTCGCTTCGCGCCGCTTCGGCCGATCCGTGTCGGTTATATAAACTAATAAAGTGATTTAATGGAATTTCGGGCTGGATTTTCATTAGAGAATGTTTGCCATTAGTTCGTCAAATTTGCCGAAGCGAGTGGTGGTGTCGGCGGTGAATTATATCATGAAGCAGCAAGCAAAGCGCTTGTGTGCTTATGAAAAAATGTTTAGATTATTTTTCACGTGAATCGGGCGATCGGTAAATAATAATAGCGCGCGAGGATTTATCGTCCATTCGCGCCGTTCCATTATTGGGCAATTAATAATCGGCGGTGCATCCCGTCCTACACTTCTTTCAACGCACGAACAATCGCATCGAGTGCGCCTCAATAAAAATGATAAAGTGTAACGCGTCGCGCTTATTATTAATATATTCGACTGGAAGCGCGGAAGGAAGGTACCTATGCGCGCCCAAGCACAGGCGCGAGTGTAAATTACGTCGGTAACAAAATGCCAATAACTCAGGCGTACGCAATTGCTTAAAGACGGCAGCAGAGGGCTGGCTGGTGCCAACAATGATGCCTTTGCGCAATTTCCAGCGATTTCAAATTGCGCTGTTGTACTTGACGCCCGCAACACCGGCACTTATAAGGTGGTAATTTAAGAACGAAATTGTCAGCGCAGTGTGGCGCGCGATACGCGACACGCGACGCGATGTGTTTGCACGCGGGTAGCGTCTAAGGGTGGCAGTGGTATGAGGCATTTCGAAATTAAATTAAGCAACATCTCGGCCCCGGAAAAAACCTTGCCTCTGCTTCTTTGCTTTTTTACTTGTGCATCTGGCTCTGGCGCGATTACGAGCGCAATCCTCGGCGCGTCTTAGTCGATCTTTTGAATTCTGGCTGGGATTCAATTATATACCGGGCCCGGAAGTCTAGTGGACCCGGGGGATGGCATAGGGTATTGTGAATTTGGGCTACAACTGCTCGATCTGGAACTGGAACAGGGACAGGGTTTGGGATTGGGATTCGAGGTGGAGGTGGAGTTCTATTATACATACATATTGGAAAATCACATCACACGCCAAGTGAGCGTATGGCACGGGATATTAAGTGGCAGGTACTTGCTGCTGACGATTGCAAACGAACGTTTAATTTCGTGCGCTCGCGCATGCTTGCGTTAATTGAAAATTAATATTTTGTTATCATGAACGTAAACGTGTACGCGAATGGGGAATTTCTCGCAGAAGGAGAAATTCAATTAGATAGTTAGTCAGTAAATGTAATTGCAAGTAATAGCGTTTTTTCTACGTTCCTTCGTTCACCATTTGCATAAGCTAAGCGCTGAATCCGGCCAAGTCGCGCGAGTAATTAAATCACACCCTGGTGGCCCATGCGTCAATTAGTGGCTATAATGAAAATTTCAATCCAGGTGTGCTTGGATTCGAGTACACTTCCTATTGCTATTGGTAATTACAAACAACGGTTATATATGAATATGCACGCGACACAGATTGCGATAACGCTGCTGGAGAATAATCCTGCGGTTGTATTATTGATGACGATTGTTTTCGGTTAATTTAATTTGTTGCTTTTGTATCACTGTGGGTTTGGTTTTGGCTTTACGCTTGCGCATGAATTTTGGTGCATTAGAATCGATGTGAACGGACGACAGGATTAAATAAAATCAGTGGAAATATTTCGTCCTGGATGGCGGGCAGGCGGGCGTTTGGCACTTGCCACGGATTGCAATAGAACGAAATATTCATACGTGTAGTTAAATTAAATATGTGATATATGACAAATGCAAGCACAAGCACAAACGGAAAATTTAGTGAACGACTCGGTGAGCAAGCGTACAGCGGAACGAACGGCAGCGGAAGTACGTCTTCAGAATTGTTCAAACAAGGGTTGACGTGGAAATACTTTGTTTTCGTAGCGAACGGCGAACGCATTGAAAATTCGAAAATGAGCGAGGCGAAGCGACACGTGGCGTGGAGTTAATTCAAATTTAATAGAAAATAAATTTACGCGCGTTGTATTTTTCGGCGCTGAACGCGTCCGTGTTCGTATGTTCATGTTGTTTGCTCAGTCATACTTACATATGTACACGCTGCTGTGCTGAAAACCGCCACCTCCATTCTGTTTACTTTAAGTCTAGTTTGACTACTTCACTTTGTGTTTTACTTGTTGTACTCGCACTTGTGCTCCCGTTCTTCGCTCGCGCTCACGCTCTACTTTTCTTGCTTGTTTTGCCCAGCATACTGCTCGCTGCTGGCTACATACATTCATACATACGTAGTTCGCTGAGTGTAGTAAATAACTCAATATCGCGAGGCAGACACGACAGGAATAGTTCCCGGACTCTCCCGAATTATTGTACGTTTGTATTCTTGCTGTTTATCTTGCGAGATCGCAGCGCAGCGCACACGTCACTCTAATCAATAGACAAACATTGATGCGAACCCGACCTCGCTGACTATTGTCAGCGAAAACAAAATCAAAACTTTTCTTTCACTTTGCATAACAAACCCTTCTTGCCTGGCGGCGGCGGTCGCGGTGGCCAGGCAGGTACGAACCGGCAGGACAAATTGCCTTTGTGTGTTTGTTTGTTTGCTCTGCGATTGAGATGGCGCGATGGAAAAACCGTCAGTGGGCGTCGCAATCGTCGGATATAAAATAACAACCAACATCCGCAGAGGCGATTGTTGGCATGTAATTGTGCCCCGTGCGCCTGACGCCTGACGCCTGATGCGAGCAAATAGACACACAGCGTCAGTTTACCTTTTACAACCCCTTAGCACTCTCTTAACACCGACGCGGACGTTTATCATTTGTCACTTAAGCTTATTTATCGCCGTGTCCACTTGTCCTCGTGTTCACGACACCGCCGTCCTGCAGCGAAATCAACAGAAACAAATTGAACTCCGCGTAGCGTGGCGTCGTCGTCGTCGTCTGCTTTCATTTCTCTGTTTCATCCGACGTCTTGCCAGGACATCACTTCAGTTCAGTTTTACGCCGTATTATCTCGTTATCGTTACGATGCCTCAGGAGGTTTTTTCGCTTTTCTTGTTCTTTGGCACCATGGGCTCGATGTCGTCGTCGCCTGGGAATCTTCGCACCGGTATATCGGTGTCCGGATACGGATCCGTGCTAATTAAAACTATTTACAAACAAATATGCAGCTGAGGTACCAGCACGTATATCAACAACATTAGTTTTCGCATTCGTGCGGCGCGTGATCATCGCCAGTGCCGCTCGCGCTCGTCGCACACAGGCCGTGCTTCTAATTACCATGTTAATTAAAGGTCCCTTTCGCTAATCATAACTTCATGAATAAACAAGTGCGTTGCCTGCTACGAGATCCTTGCCCTTTCTCGAATGCTATGCCAGGCAACCCACACGACATCCATTTCGCGGTGGTTTCCTAAATGGCAACGATATGGATATGGGTTGTCCTGCGTGTGTACAAGCGAACGTAAACCTAAACCTAAAGCTAAACGTGAACGGGAACGTATTTGTGTGCGTAATAAAAGTCTCTGTCTGGTCTTTGTTCTGGTCTTTGTGCTTGCAAATTAAATTTTTCTAGGTAAACCACCCACGCAAAGTGCTCCTGCAAGCGCAGAATGAATGCTTTCGCGTAATGCGCGCCGGAAACAAGTCAAGCAGAAGACTAATGGAATGAAGTGAACGAAGAATGCCGGGCTGGTGGTCAATGCGACAAACACGTCAACGGTGGGCACTGTGCTGTGCTGTGCAGTGCGGTGAGCGGAGACACACATCAGCGAAACAGTTTTTGAAATCTCATTCCGCAAATGGCTTGAACATGATTTATGAAAACTTGATACACTTGCGTCGACAAAAGTTCGACACGCCGCAGACGGAGCTCTGCTGCCACTGCCACCGCCGGCTGCTGCTGCTGCTGCACATGCACGTCCTAGCAAAACATCAAATGCGTCAGTGTTCGCGCTTAGGTTGGCAAGTTTGCGCCCCGCTGTCGCGCAATATCGGCTGCTTTGTGCCAACTTGGCGGGCGGCCTTCCCAACGGCAAAAAAGTCGCACAGCAAAGCAAAGCTAAGCTACGCTAAGCATCGCGAGGAATTGGAGGCGGCGAGACTCAATTACCATTCCACCAACGACGCAATCAACGCATTCGGACATAAACATCAGGGCTAATTTTGACATGAACTTTAATATGAACGAAATTATTATGTTGCTTCGATCTGAATTTGACTTAATTGAGCTTGCGCTTGCGTAAGTCATAAGACTAACTTATGACTGCCATTGTTATAACGGCAAGCTGTTACCAGCAAGCGGTTTTTTCTGAGCAGCTGCAGCTGGAAATTGAATGCGTTCTCGTAAAAGTAACGCTGCCAAGGTGTCGGTAATTAAAATCGGTGCTTTGCTGCATTTGTGCGGTATGGCTGAGTGCAGCAGATGAAGAAACGAACGAACGGCATTTTCGAGCGGCATTACTAATAAATTTCCAGGGGCACGTAGCACGTAGCTTAAATAAACTTTTGTCGGCGCAGAGAGAGTCTCCCCTGGAATTTATTAGTCTCATTTTAAAAATGTATTCTATGCTTCTACGGCCACCCGAACTCGCTGCTCATAATATTATTCCGGCACACATCGACAATACACGTCTACGATGTCGCCCGTCGTTGCCGCCCTGCTTTACGAGCATCATTCGGCTGGCTGCCTGCGCCGCCGAGCGTTTGCGCTTATAATTCAGCCGCCCCTGAAAGAAACCTGCCTTAGACGTGCCCTCGCTACCTTAACTGAGAGTGCATAAAGCGCTGCCACCGACGTGTGATTGAGGTCACCGCTAACACTGACTCAGCCAAGCCAAATCGCACAAGCGCAAGCCGAAGCCGAAGCCAACGTGAAATTGAATTATCATTGAAATGCGTTGAGAATCAGATCGCTCTTACACGCGCAATTAATGCATGCTGCACGCTGCACGCTGCATTCGCTCAACCAGTCCAATATCAATTAATAAACTGTTTTCAAACTAATTTGCTAACGCGCGCACTGTAAACTTACCTACTTGCAGCAACAACAACCACTAGTCGGCTCTTCGCGTTTGCGTTCGCGTCTCGAGTGTTTTGCGTTAAACTGTCAAATCGTGTGTGCAAACACAAACACGCACTGCACTGCGTCATTTCAGCAAACGGTCGTTGGCGGAAAATTGGCAAGAAGCAATTTGCAAGTTTATTGATTCGCTAGCAGTAAACCGTTTTATTGGCAATGCGTGTAATTCGGAATGATTGTTAACTTGTGTGCGCGCCAGCGCAACCCATGTAAATGTTTGTCTTGTCGGGATTTTTGGAGGAACCCTTCAGGGGCTGACAGAGGCTGATGGGTTCATATCTAATATCAGATAGAGTCAGTCATGTCCGATGTCTAATATTAACAAGAATCAATACCCTAGGATGAGGGAGCATCATAGCAGCGAAGTTTGCATCAAATACTGTGAAGGATATGACTGACGCTAAGATTACGGCGCTTCGCGTCGCGTTGTAAGGCAAGCGTATCAGGCACGTCCTGCGGGAACTGCACCTACATTTAGCGCGACCTCTCAAATTAGAGCAGAGCGGGGAAACCCACAGCACAGCGACGCCAGGTACGCATTCGTGTGTGATAGATAAACTGCCAGACGTGCGACGCGGAAACAAAACATCTAGTTTTCCGGCGAGGTGTTAATTAACTCGTGTTCTTTGTCTGCTTGCTGGTCGGCCACGGAAAGACGGTGTAAACGAGAACAAACCCAACAAGAAATTTACAGGTGTGCACAACGTATGAAATTTAACGTGGTGCGTCGCACGTTGGTCTGTTTCTGGCTGTGGTTGGTCATAGGGTGTTTTTGTCAAATGTGAAATTTAAGGAATATTTATATATCAGTAGATAGATCATCTTATGCTCTAT
>NBZA01007604.1:0-19421 GCA_003054995.1 Aleochara bilineata | reverse complement strand
GAAACATAGCATTAGTCTTGAGATCTATTACCTGTCCGAAGGGTTTGGGTGGTACTAGTCCCACCCGTTTGGTCCTCTTGGTGAACAGTACCGCTTCGGTTTTGCCCGGGTTGGCTCTGCGAAGTAAATTTTGCTTCAAGCACCTTGATTTGAGGAGAAATCAATTGGATTTTGTACATTTTCGCGTTTTTAAACCTTTGGAGGATCGAGGCGGATGAGTCGACATATAAGGATCGATAGATAACAATAACATCTATCTACTATAAAAAACACAACCCAGGGCAATTCCCGCTTTATAAACTAAAACCTTATTGAAACTTATAAAAACAAAAAAAAAAGGTATATATTTTTGCAAATATAATTTTATAATTATGACACTTAATAACATCGTATATATAACATCGTATATATTTATTGCAGTTTCTATACATATGCCACACTTGCTTGTATTTATAAGCATCGTGTAGATAAACCAAGCTCAAAACTGGGTGTATCATTTTTGAAAAATAACACTTGTAAATCATTAAATTTTAACAACATTTTGTAGATAAACTATTAGCGCGATTAAAATCTCGTTTTTTAGATTCGTATGTGGAATTTAATTTGAAACCACTTCGGCAAAAAAAATTTCGATTACCTGCATTTGAAAAGGTCATATGTCACAAGAATCGCCATCGTGCGACAGGGTGCAAGAATTTGGGCGTTGTGACCGAATTTACAGAGTGTAAAAACAGCAAACATGTGGTGTAAATCTTCTCTTGTAATATATTTTAGTTTGTGTCACTCAGTAATTTTGTATTATGACCGTTTATGGACAACCGACTATTGGTCATCCAAATTTGCAGGCCGTCTTCTAATTTTTGTCGCCAACTAAGAAAGCACTATCTGACCAGAAGATAGATAATGATAGAAAACTTTTATGACGTTTGGGTGATTTACAACGGTTTGACACTTTCAAGTGGATCGGGTAGTTCTTTGGTTGGGCAGACTTTATGTGAGATGCAATCATGTCACAAAGTAACGGCAATGTCCGGAGTGGTTTATGGCTACCAGATGGAATTGGTCTTAACACCATTCCTCCCTCTTTCCAAGCCATTCCACCTTCTTTGCAACCTCTTCCCAGTCCTTCTTCTCGACGATCGTTTCCACCTTCTCTTCCTTCTTCTCCACCAAGATCTTTTTAATCTCCTTTATATCTCGCCGTATTTTTTTTATCTCCTTGAATGCCTCCATGAAGTCCGTTGTTAGTCTTTTAAACTCCTATCTTTCCTTTTTCCAAATTTCCCTTTCCAATATTGCCTCTTCCTGCATTGCGCGTACCGCCTCCCATAACTCTTCAATCGCTCCTTCCTCAATTCTCTCTGGCGTCAACTCCCCCCGGTTTCTCTTCTTCTGCCTGTCTTCAATTCTCACCGGTGTGCGTTGAAGTGCCATTCTCCGTTACCCCTAGTAACCACTAGGTGTCGCAGCTTTCGGACTTTTACTATGTTCTGCCTGCTTACTTTCTGGCCTAACCTCCACTTCTTTCTCACTACTCTCCCTACAACTTATCTACTCCCTAGCCTCACTGTCTACCTTCTTCTAATTCTCTTCCACCTACTTTACACTTCTCTAAACTCGTTTGTTCTCTAGCACGTGTTACCTCGTCTACGTCTAGAACTGAACCTCTTAGCAATTGCGTTCTTAGTTTTCCTTCCAAAGTCAAAGTCACGGCAGTACGAGCGTCGGCAGCAGGGGTATTGCTGGTACCATGCCCGCTTTGAGACGTGTGCCACGAGATGTAACCCGCCCTGTACGTTTTCGGGAAACGGGCAGACGCACTGATTGCGGCAGTCAGTGAGCGTCAAAACAAAGAAAGCACGCGCCGTAATTACATGTCTTCGCGAGAGCACGCCCCATCCCTCTGAGCATCTCTTCGGAAAGTTTTTTCAATACATGTTTGATAGTTTATTGATATCTTTTTTTGAATTATGTTTCATATCTAAAATATAGTCCACTCCTCAATAGTCGAAGTGTGGTCGTACTTCCCGCAAGTAAAATCAAACATTCTAAATGACCAACGATTCCGACAATGATACTCCAGCCCAGGAACCGCCACAACACTTCAAGAGCGAGAGAGCTAACATCAAGAGACAACTCACCAACTTCATCGAGAAGCAAAAGATGGGTGATCTACGAGATATTAAGATTAAGAAAATTGAAACGCGTCTCGAGAAAATAATATCTATGCTAAACGAGTTCGAAAACATACAAAACCAAATCTAAAAACCAACGAATTGTATCATGGACGAGAAAGAGCGTGACAAAGTCGAAGAAGCATACCTCGAGGCCATCGGTAATGCTAAGCAATTACAATACGATTACCAACAATTCGTCGACGCCGACGGTGTGAATTATTTTAGCTCATGGGCAAGCTCACCAGCTGCCAGCTGCGCTTCGGCTCATGCCCAAGCATCCGGCGCAGTAACGCAACCCAACAACGAACCAGTCAACGCTAATCAAGCAAGATTTACCCCGAAAAGTGACGCAAATTTGCCAGCAATCGCGCCAGCGCCGACGCTGCAAAATCCCGAACAAAACGCTCCAGCGCAAACCGACAAACAGGACTTATCGGTAGGCAAAAACGAAATGCAAGCACCGTATAATGTTCAGGGACAAGTTTGCTTGCCGCGATTACAATTACCGACATACGACGGAACATTCGACTCATGGATGAATTTCCGCGACACGTTTTCTTCCGTAATCCACAACAATTCGACTCTTAACGATATCGATCGTCTTCAGTATCTCAGGTCATCGCTTAGAGGGGCTGCAGCAGCAACCATCCAAAACCTCCCTACGACGGGCTCAAACTACAAGGTCGCATAGGATACGCTTGTCCGTAGATATAAGGACAAAAAACAGCTCCTGTTATTAGTGCTGCATGCACGGCCTATTCAGAGCAAGTGCTATAGGCTACCGCTTGGGTAGTTTTAGTTGGTTCCCACGGGAAATCCTATCGTTTTCGTGCTCTTCTTGATGCGGGGTCACAAGCAAACTTTGTGACGGAGGAAACCGTAGATCGCCTCCGTTCTCCCAAAATAGAAGCGAATATTTCAATATCAGGGATAAAAATAACAATGCTCATCGCAGGTAAAGGCAAGGTGCAGCCTAACCATGCGCTCAATTGATTGCAAATACTCGCATGAGGCAAACTTTCTAGTGCTACCCCGCATTACAGGCGAGTTACCTGCAACCCCCATTAACACAGCCAGTCTTTGCATTCCCAAGAACTTAAAATTGGTCCAGCCATGCTTTGATAAGCCGAGTCAAATAGACTTATTAATTGGCGCCGACATATTCTGGAAATAGCTATCGGTAGGGCAAATAGAACTGGGGAAGGGTTTGCCAATTTTGCAGTCTGCTAGTCTGACAACCAAGCTTAGGGTCGTATTCGATGGTTCCTCCCGGACTGATGGTGGGCCCTCGCTCAACGAAATCCAGCTGGTTGGACCGGTAGTACAGGATGATTTATTTTCCCTGCTAATACGTTTTCGAAAATATACCTTTGTCGCCACCGCCGATATAGCTAAAATGTACCGGCAGTTAGAGGTCACAGAAAGCCAGTGGCCATTGCAGCGCATATTTTGGCACTTTAGACCTAGTGAGGAAATCGGTACGTATGAGTTGAAAACCGTCACACATGGTACGTCCGCCCCGTCCTACTTAGCCACACGGTGTCTTATCGCGCTTGCGGATGAGACTTCGATCTCGTATCCCGCAGTGGCCAGGTGCCTGAGAGAAGATTTCTATGTTGACGATTTCCTGACCGGTGTGGATAGCAAGGAGGAATTGATGGAACTGTGCAATGGTGTAAAAAGACTCTTGCCTCCGCGTGGTTTGATCTACGTAAATGGCGTTCCAATTGCGCCGACGTCAATACGGCATTTAACGAGTATTGCTTGCGTGGAGCCCAAGTATTCGATTTGGCTCGGCGGCTCCTTCAAAGACGTTAGGGCTAGTAGGGTGTGCGCAAGGTGAGGCGCTCAAATTTCGCATTCCAATTCCCATTTGTCGCACTGCAACCAAGCTCACCGTTCTCTCAAAATTGTCGCAGATATTTGATCCGGTTGGCTTCTTAGCCCCTTGTACTATTCGTGGTAAGGTTCTGATGCAACGGTTATGGTCAGAATGGCGTTCATTTTATGACGGTCTCTCCGTGCTAGATGACCTAAGCATACCACGACATGCCTTAGTCGCGGGTGCCTCGCAAATAGAACTACATGGATTTTCGGACGCTTCCGAAGCGGCCTATGGAACTTGTGTCTATATACGCTCAACCGCCGCGTCTGCCGAAACGCAATGCAATTTACTTATTGCAAAAACGAGAGTATGCCCTCTAAAGGCGCAAAACATTCCACGACTCGAACTATGTGCAGCTGTGCTGCTCGGGCGGCCACCTTCAAAGGTAACTGATTGCATACAACTTAATTTCGAGTCTATGCACTTTTGGACTGATTCAACTATTGTGCTTGATTGGCTGCGATTATCGCCCAGCACGCTTACTACATTTGTCGCAAACCGTGTCTCGGAACTCCAACGAATTAAATTGCCCGTTGAATGGCGTCACGTGCCTACTCATGTCAACCCTGCGGATCTGCTATCCCGCGGTACAGACGCTGAAAGCTTACTTTCCAATAATTTGTGGTGGCACGGCCCAGAATGGCTTACGCAGTCCAGCACAATGTGGCCACAACTCGAACCGAAAAATCAGGGTACACTACCTGAGCTGAAGAAGCAAACACAATGTAAACTCGTTTCTCGTGTTTCTCCTTTAATTAACATTGCAACTTTCTCGTCGTGGACCAAATTGCTTTGCGCTTCGGCCTATGTTTTAGGCGCGCTCGCTGCATTCAAGGGTAAGCACAACCTCCTTCCTCTTTCGGTAACCGACTTACGCCCCGCAGAGCGATTACTAATCAAGCAAGCGCAATTGGAATCATTTCGGCCCGAGTTAGCACTCTTAGCAGCCGGAAAACCCTTACCAAATAGGTCACCTTTAGCAGCTTTAGGTCCATTTGTTGACGCTCATGGACCCATTCGAGTTGGAGGCCGCTTGCGACATGCAATTATATCTTATGATGAAAGACATCCGTTACTCTTGCCTAACCATCCCTTGGCAAAACTTATTGTTCGCAACGTGCACTTACAGCATTAGCATGTTGGGCCTCTCGGACTATTGCATGCCCTCAGACAAAAATATTGGATAATTGCGGGAAGAAGTATTTGCCGGAAGGACGTGCGCAATTGTATGTTCTGTTTTAAGGCCGATCCAATACCATTTCAAGCCCCAATTATGGGTGACATGCCCAGGCAACGAGTTACACCATCTTCACCGTTTTCTCACTGCGGCATTGTACGCCGGGCCCGTAAATCTAAAGTCTAGCGCAGAAATCTGTAAGTTGAGTGCAGATGTGGACAGTGTCAAACACGAGGTGTTTAAGTTGAAGGGCACTAGCTATGCCACGGTTGCCAAAATAGGCACGGATAATTCTGGAGAAGAAATGAGCACCTGCCCAGAAGAGACCACAAGGTCGACTGTCGAAGCTGTTGGTAGCAGCGTAAAACGGCAGAAGAAGACCAAGAGGAAGAAGAATAAGGGCAAAACAACTGCAACAGCTAGTAAGGGTAGTACTACGCTGCAGAAAGTAGCACAGACAAGTTCTGTGACTGTGCCAAAAGCTTCTGTAGTAGCAGCCGAAGTAGAGACGGTGCCAGAAACTTCGGTAATAGCAGCCGAAGTGGAAAGCACGGATGCCGACGGCTTTCAGGTAGTGGAAAACCGTAAAAAGGCAAAGAAGAAGAAGTATTCCGCAAAACGGAAGAAGAAGCTCACAAAGAAGAACGTGGGATATGTTGTCACGTTTGCGTCCAAAGAGGCGCAAAACAACGACGACATTGTTAATGCGGTACAGACCGTAATTACCGCCAACACCGATCTCAAAGTCCACTCAGTGAGGATCAGTAAGAAAGGTACGGTGGTAGCTGTGGCAGCGAGTGCGGGAGCAGCGTTGAACGAAGCTGGGCACGTAGCGGCAATGCCAACACCCCACGGGGTTAGGTATGCCATCTATGGAGTTCCTACCCCGGCTCGTCCGGAAGGATGGCATGATAAAACACGCTCGCGGTCCGAACAGCACGAAAGCAAGATGACTGATACAATCATTGAGCCAGAGTTTACGGGGCAGGGGAGCGATACCCCAGTGCCGGTCGATGCTGTGTGTGCCAACGCAGGCGCCACTCGACCGTTATCCTATGACTGCGTCACGGCTGGATCCCCTCAGGCTCAGTCGGAGCCAAAGCTACTGGGGAATAAAGACGATTATGTAGATTAAAGTGGACAAAGGAGTGCAACCCGGTACCGGGTCGCCGCACGCAGGCCATCAGACGGGCCCATTGCGCATCCTCCCGGGATTCACGACGCCACGATCCAGTTGTCCGGTTGCACCATTTCCTTCAACCTGGCTGTGGGTAGTGCGCCAACTGTGTCCAAGTTGGCATGAGTTGCCTCCAGTGCCTTGCGTCTTGCATCTTGTAGGGCTGGACATTCGCAGAGAATGTGCTCAGCCGTTTCCTCATCTTCTTCGCATCCACGGCATGTTGGGTCGGTGCTGATACCCATGCGTTGTAGATGTTTCTTAAAGGGTCCGTGCCCCGTGTAGAAGAAAGTGAGCAGCTGGACTTCTTTCCTTGACCAGCCCAGGATGCGCTTGCTCCATTCTTGGGATAGGGAGGGCATGGTGGACCGTGCATGCCGACACTCCGCTTCCATCTATGCATGGCGGTGTCGGTCCTCCTCTTTCTCTCGCAGGAGCCCTTTGATGGCCTGCCTAGTTAATCCGGTTTGGAACCTGGTATTGGTGTTGTTGCCGCCCCTACCTGCTTTGGCAAGTAGGTCGGCAATCATGTTGCCTTTGTTGTCCTCGTGGCCTTTGGTCCACGCAAGAGTAACCCGATTACTCGTGGCAAGTTCGTTCAGCTTCTGTACCCCTTGGCAGACTAGCTTAGATCGGGTAGTCGCTGAGCCGAGGCTGTGTAGCGCAGACTTACTGTCTCTAGACGATTATAGCAAGAAAACGGATATGAATAGTGATAACACGGGAGCCTTGGGAAAGCCCCGCGTGCGGTCTCCTACTGAGATACGCGCGGTGCTTGATAAAGAGATCAGGGCCAATAAGAATATTTCCGCATCAAAGCGTGAGCGATTGAGCAACCTGTTCCAGGAACTGTTCATGAGCTGCGTCAGCATGCTGGAAAAGAAATGACAATGCGTCTCTTGTGACGGAACTGTACAAGCGCAACTTGGCGGGCAAAGTTGATGAGCGCAAGTACGGAAATATGGCTTCCGTGATCTCACGGAAGAAGGTTGGCGACACCGACTTCGCCGTGGTGACTGTTCCGCTGGAGGCACGTCCAATAATAAATGCCCAAAAGCGGGTGTTTATAGGATGTAGGTCTTTAAGAACTAAAGAAACCAAGGGCGTCGTCGTGTGCTACAAATGCTCAACGGCAGGGCATATCGCCAAAGATTGCAGGGCTCCTGAAGCCTTATGCAGAAGGTGCTCCCAAGCGGGGCATACAATAAAGGGGTGCAAGAATCCGCCGACGATCTAAAGCAGTTATGTGTGATTTAGGGGCCACAATAGGACATAACTATGATGTTCTGCTCCTGCAGGAACCGTATTCTTGCTTAGGAAACTATCCAGGTTTACCCACACATGTAAGATGTTACGGACTACCATTGTGCACGGCAATGACTGTAATGTGGAACCCCCATTACAGGTGTTACCTGAGTTATGTGATCTCTATAGAGACTCTATTAGGTAAACTGCTACTAGTAAGTATGCATTTCCCACCGTCAAGTCCGATTGAAAAAGCAATGGATGAACTATTCCGCGTTGCGAAAAAGTGCTCCCACGCGCCAACACTGTTTGGGATTGATGCTAATGCGTCGTCTTCCTTGTGGTACAGTAAACTAAGTGCAGCCACACACACGGCAGAGGCACGTGGTGCTATTCTATCGGAAGCTATGCTTGGCATTTAGTGTTCTCTTAGTAATAAACTATTAGGTTACGTGCTCAACGCACCTAGCCGGATATACACTTTTAGCGGACCTATTCTTCATATTGTGTAGCTCTTAGTTTGTGTGCTCTAATTACCTCTGTATAGTTCTTTTTCTCTCCCTTTTCTTCTTCTTGGGTAGTGTTTCTTTGGTCAATGTATGCTATTAATAGATAGTGATCACTTCCAATGTGATATCCCCTTCAGTCTCTTACGCCTTTTACATTTGTTCTGTTTTCCCTGTTGGTTAGTATGTAGTCAATTATGGACTTCTCATTTCTACTGGCTTGCTCTCTTATCGAGACAAAATAGCTCCATGACAAAACAGCTCGAGACAAAATAACCTTTGATATTACGGCTCCGTGGGTTAATTTAAACTAACCCAACCTGACAAACCATTACCTAACCATAATATAACCTAACCTGACCTATGTTTTAATTAAAAATATTTAGAACGTTAATAGATATTAGTGGAGCTGTCTATTTTGTCATCGATTCATTTTGTCTCGAGCTGTTATGTCGGGATTACTATGTTCAAATTAGTTTGCCTCAGCCTAATTTAGACGGGCACGCTCCTATTATATATATTTCACCTTTTGTCTTTTCTGTTTGTGTACGTGTTGACGAACCGCTGCGTGTGAGAGTGCCGTCGGGTAGCTTGTTGATGTAGTAACTGAGAGATGCGCTACTGTTGTATACGCGGTAACGTTTATTAGTGGACTCTCTTCTTACACTTAATTACATGGTACTTATACTACTGGTTGTCGCCACCTCTTTGGACTCTGTCTTGCCCTATCAATGGTACATAAGATTGCCTATCGTACATAAACATAAACAGTCATTAAGAATCCGTATCAGTGTCGGAAGTTATTTGGCTGGCTAATCGCATGTGATTAGACATATTGCCAACCGCCAGCAAGAAGATTATGGTTCCTCAAGATGAACAGTTGTGGCTCTTGTAGGTCGTTTTTATAGATGTTTGGAAATGGAGCGGGGTGTACAAATAATAATAGGCAAACACTGCGAGTCAATACTATATTACTAAGAGAACACTAAATGCCAGTCTTGAAATCGACCGTCTGCTTTGCGTGCCTCTGCTGAACACCCTTATTGGGATGAAAGAAATCTTAACCAAAGCCACTGCAGACGCCTGCAATCTATCACGGCGCCATGCATCTAATTTATAGTGGCACTTGAAGTTCGTCTCCGATACTTAAAGTGCCAAATGCATTAGCTAACCTATTGATTACACTATGTGGTGAGGGATGAATGTTTCTTAGAAAACTCTTGTGGCTATGACGCCACAGATGTACCAACCCATTCCGCTGCTCAGTGCCAAGATGCAAAAGATTGTTGTGACAATCCATTTAACACCATAATCTTGATGATGAGGTGTCACATTCCTCCACAATATTTCCTCTTCTTTATCATCCATTGCTTGTTCGATTAGATCGTTGAAAGTGTGTGCAGCTGGGATTATCAATTTGGCTGAAGTTGACTGGCTGAATCGCGAATAGATTCACCCTCATTGTTTTCTCTTGGGTTGGTAGTAGCCAATGCTCCTGGGTGTCGATAATGCAATCAGTGGTTGTCTGAGTCCAGTGTAAGAGCACCGTGGTCCTTTCTCCTGAGCATATCACGGCCACTGTGACCGGAGTATTCGAGATGTACATCCAGGTGTTTGGCAGTAGCATATGTTTCCATACTAGATGGCTCCATGTCCTGGTATACTACATTTATCGCGCAGTTTCGCCTTGCCTCGAATTTGCGGATTGGTGGTGCGTTGCAAGTAATCGTATCCGATTGTGACTGGAGACATCGCGATCTTGCTATTGCAGAGAGCTGAGAAAATTGTTGTAGATTATAATTTATTCCAATTATCCCTTCTATTGTCACTAAGGTGTCGTATCCATTCTTGCTGATATTGAAGTCCGTGCTAGTAAGTTGCATTAATTCGTATGGTGTTAAATTGATGATTGGAAAAATCCCTGTGATTATGAGGTGTGTGTGGATTTGTAAGTGATTCAGGTGTGCTTGAGTTTGATTGCTTGCTTTAGCAATTTGGGCGACACAATATCAAAAAACGATCATTTATCTGATTCTAATTTCCTGAACTGGTTGAATCTCACCTCTAGCTCTGTGCTGTACGTTTTTGCTTGTTCATACATATTGAGAAGATGTACTTGTAGCATGTTTGTCTTAGTGATGTTTCCAGCCATTTGCAGCACTTTATCAACATGACTTCTAACGATGTTAACCTGGTTACTTACTCTTTCTTCTGTTTCATTGACCATATGTAGCATTTCTAGCATTAACGTTTCTCGATGTGTTTGTCGCCTTATCAACGTTTGTTGGTTTTCATTGAGATTGTTTATATCTTAGTACACCTCGTCGTTCACTCTTAACACTGCTGTTAGCACGGTGCCCATTAAGCCTCGTTGTGTCCTTGTCTGATTTTGTCGCTCATTTGTTTTCCCAAAATAATGCCCGAGCTCTTCTAGCCTGTGAAGTTTTACTTCCAGATGACGTTGCATGTCTTTACATTCAATGTTGTGGTTGTATGCAATTGCAGCTTCGCATGCTGACTTGAAATAGAGTGTCATTAGTTTAGCATTATGTATTTGGTCGATAATTGAAGACTTATTGAAAGGAATCTGAATTCTAAATGATCCTTGTCGCAAGTATGCGTATCCTAAGTGCTCCACGATTATTCCATCTGCCGGTTTTGTCAGGTTGAATGTTGCCGTTGCATTTGTGATACATCCTAGTAGTAACATAGCTATCCAGTACCAACTTACCGCCTGGTGCCTTCTTATTTGTGTTTGTTTTTCTTCACCTTGCGTGTGATGTGATTGTCATTGCTTCTACATCTTCTCTCGCCCTGTGGGGTAATGGTATTAAGGTAGTTATTGCTCTTGTTTACTTAGTTTTTCCTGTTCCATTCACGGTTACCACTCTTACCATCCCATCTGGCCCTGGGTGTGTTTCTTAAATCCGTCGCAATTTCCAATTTGCTGGATTAATGTTAGCTTCTTTCATCAATACTACCTGCCCTTGTCGTAAATTTTCTCCCGCGTCATTCCACTTATAGCGTTGTTGTAAACGAGAAACGAGAAGTTTGTTCTATTGTCGCTAAACATTCGTTGTGGTTTTCCCCGTCGCGACGTAAACCTGCGAAATGCAGCTACAAACGATGCTGCTTACATGTCACTCACAGCTTCCAAGTGTATTGCCTTTGTTGCCAGGCATATAAATAAGCCTCAGGGGGCTCACATCTAGTGAGTATGGGCATTGGCACTCCCAAGGTACCCCAGCTGGAACTGCCTCTTCTTCAACTGGTCTTGGAGGCGGATCCCTTCTCTATATCTTTGAACTATCGGTCTCTCTTGGCTAAATCTTGTTCTTTTCCGATCCCGACGCTATTCGAGCACTCGAGGGCTAGGGATCACTATTTTCAAAACTATTTCTTAATTCAATTAGGGGGGGGGGGATTTCATAATCCCCCCCCCCCTATTAACTCGCACTGGCCAGCGTGATAGGATAAAGGCTAAAAACCCCAATATGAACAATACATATACAAATTGGCCCTCAGTCCCCGGCAGCTAGTTGCTCCCCAGCCAAGGTAGCGGTTGGATCAGACAACGAGCAGAGGGTGCTAAAAATCTCCGGCGCACAGGCTACCAAAAGAGACAACATGTGCACATAGCTACATACAACACGCAAACCCTAGCATCGGAAGAAAAGCTAATAGAGTTGGAAGATGAATTAAGTCGCATAAAATGGGACATTATAGGAGTAAGCGAAACGAGGAAAAAGGGATAGGGTCAATTAACTTTAAAATCGGGAAATCTGCTTCACTATTGTGGGCAGGATGACACTTCAACGGGAGGAGTAGATTTTATGGTGCACAAACGTCATGTTAAAAACCTAACCCAGATCCAAAGCATTTCTTCAAGGGTTGTCTATCTCGTATTAAAACTTAACAACAGGTACTCCTTAAAAATAATATACAGGTATACACACCAACCACCTCGCATACAGACGAAGAAGTGGAAGCCTTTTAGGAAGATGTTACACAGGCAATCCGAACAGCAGCGAGCCACTACACACTCGTAATCGGAGATTTCAATGCAAAAATAGGTTCCAGAGAGGACGAGGCAGAAACAGCTATAGGCCAGTTCGGTACAGGCAGAAGAAACGAAAGAGGTCACATGCTCTTGGAGTATCTTATGAACCAAAATCTCTACGCCATGAATACCTTCTTCGAGAAAAAAACCCCAAAGGAAATGGACGTGGGCAAGCCCAGAAGGAGTGACGAAAAATGAGATCGACTCTATAATAACAGACAAAAAGAATATAGTACAGGACGTGACAGTGCTTAACAACGTCTCCATTGGAAGCGACCACCGGATGGTGAGGGCAAGAGTAGAAATCAACATCACGAAAGAAAGAGCAAGAACGGTAACAAAAAACAAGAAGAAGTGGATTCCTATCGAAGACGCGCAGGCTTACATCAGGAACAACTGACGTTGACAAACTAAACCACCAAATTACTCATAAAAAGAACCGAAATAAAAAGAACCGAAAACATACACTGTCCGAAGGCAGCAGGAAAACAGGATATTCTCTCCAATGAAACAAAACACCTTATGAAATCAAGAAGATATCTCCAGGCTAAGCATTCTACGAACACAGAAGCGCTGAAACAACTAAATAAGAGCATATCAAAAGAAATTAGAAAAGATGTGCGCGCATATAGAACAAAGGAAATAACTAGGGTGATAGAACAGAATAAGAGTATGAAAGTGTTGCGACGAAAACTCTCTCTAGGAAGGAGCATCATCTGCAAACTCACGAACAAAAATGGGGAAGCAATAAGTAACAGAGGCGAAATCATCAAGATCGTCGAAGACTTTTATAGGGAACTGTACAGGAAACAAGACCCACAGGCAGATACTCAAGGAATCCCAACAGTCCAAAACGTTGGTTCGGAAGATATCCCAGACATCACCATGGAAGAACTTGAATCATCACTTGCGCAAAAGCCAAACAACAAAGCGCCAGGCGAGGATGACATAGTGGTAGAAAGCATCAAGGCAGGAGGGCATAGGCTGCTAGAAACAATACGAACATTATTTAACGCATGCCTACAAAGCGGAACAACACCCACCACCTGGAATAACGCTGTTATTCATATCCTGCACAAGAAAGGAAATATTTCCCACTTGGCAAATTATTGCCCGATTAGCCTCTTATCCCACCTGTATAAGCTGTTTATGAAAATCATAACCAAGAGACTAACACCAAAGCTCGATTTCTACCAACCCCGAGAGCAAGCAGGGTTCCGCGCCGGCTATAGCACACTCGACCACCTGCAAGTTGTCAAAACCCTTGTGGAGAAAAGCATTGAGTACAACAAGCCATTATTTCTCATTTTTGTTGACTACGAGAAAGCGTTTGACTCAATTGACTTTTTACGCGAATGCGACGGCAACGGTTAGGCTACAGGAGGACACCAACAAATTCCGCATAGAACGAGGAGTACGGCAAGGGGACACAATCTCCCCGAAGCTATTTACAATGCTATTAGAATACATGAGCAAGAAAATAGATTGGCAAGAAATGGGTAATACTAATAGATGGAGAGCGACTCAACCACCTGTGGGCCTGTGGGTCAACCACCGAAGATGCGAGAGCAATGTTAGAAAACCTCCAGAAAGCATCACTCCAAGTTGGACTTAGGATCAACCTCTGCAAAACCCAGTTCATGACAAACTTAGTGCTTAGCGAGGAAATAGCAATAGGGGGCACCAAGATCGAACAAGTTCCGGCTTACAAATACTTAGGCCATTAACATGGGCAGCTTTCGGCACGTTAAAGCACATATTTAGAAGCGATATTCCTATCTGCCTCAAAAGAAAAGTGTTCAATCAATGTGTCCTACCTGTACTCACCTACGGCGCCGAGCCCCTAACACTAACAAAGGCCGCAGCCAACAAAATACGCGTAGCACAACGCGCAATGGAACGATCGATGTTGGGGATATCGCTAAGGGATAAAGTTCCAAATAAGGTCATCAGAGACAGAACAAAAGTCCAAGACGCAGTCGAAAGAATAGCCATTTTAAAATGGAACTGGGCAGGCCATGTGGCGAGACTGCAAGACTCTAGATCCGAGGTTCCCAACCTCGTGCCCGCGGGCACCATGGCGCCCGCGGAGCGATTTGTTTGTGCCCGCCACTATTCGATAGAAACAGTATTTATTCAACACTTTTTCTCCGTGTGTATGAAATTTGAATAATAATTCATTATTTTGAAACAGTTATGGAAGGAGTTTTTCGATGGTGCCCGCCACCCTACCAATATTTTAGAATGTGCTCTAGAGCACAAAAAGGTTGCAGTCTAGATGGACAAAAAAAAATACTAGAATGGAGACCACGACATGAAGCATTTCGGAGTAGAGGCAGACCACCAACCAGATGGGCAGACGACATCAAACGCGTAAACACCAACTGGATGAATCTGGCGCAAGTTAGAGAGAAGTGGAGGAATTATAGGGAGGCCTACGTCCAGCAGTGGACTTGTGAGGCTGGGTGATGATGATGATGATGATATAAATAGGGCGATGTATCCCTTATACGTTTTATGCCCTCTACCTTTCGTTGTTCGGATATTTATAGGTCCTGCATAGTCCACTCCTGTGTGGGCAAATGGTCTTGTTGGGATTACCCTTTCTGCGGGCAGTTGTCCCATTAATTGTCCCATTAATTACCTGCGGAATCCAATATTGTCGTCGGATATATGCAATTGTTGCTTGTATTCCACCATGTAATGTATTCTTATGCGCATCTTGGATTATCAGTATCGTCAGTTAATGTTTCGCTGGTAGTATGATGGGATGTTTTTCGGTGAATGTCAATACTGACTTTTCCAGCCGTCCTCCTACTCGAAGAATACCCTCCTTATCCAACATTGGGTTCAGTGTTTTTATGGCACTCGATTTTGCTATTGGATGTCCGCTTTTTAATTGTTTCAATTCGTTCTTAAATGTTTCTTCCTGTATATGTCGTATTATGACCTTTAGCGTTTCTACTATTTCCCCCGTCGTTAATTGTCCTCTTCTTTTAGTCTTAAAACGGCGACAAAATGTTAAAACTCTTAGACACCTTTGTAATGTTGAAAACCTGTCTATTAGATCTTCTTGTCCATTCTTCACCAGCAATGTTGTTATTTGTGTCACTTCCGTTTCTTTTGGTACAACTGAGACCTCTGGTATTACGTTTTCTTTTATCCATTTTGGACCGTTCCACCACAGACTGTTGTTTAAGAGTTTGAGGGGGTCTATTCCACGAGACACCATATCTGCGGGATTGTCCTCACTCCTAACGTGATGCCAGGAAACATCAGCTGATAATCGATGAATTTCTGCCACGCGATTTGCTACATATGTGTCCTATTTCTTATCTGTTCCATGAATCCACGCCAGGGTGATGGTTGAATCTGTGAAGGCGTAGACTTTATCTACTTCAATTATTAGAGTCTTGCCAACGCTTTGCACTAACTTTGCTAGCAGGTGTGCGGCACACAGCTCTAATCTGGGTAGAGTCACCTTGGTTTTTATCGGAGCCACCTTGGACTTTGCCTGTAGTAATGTGACTACTGTTGTTTCATTGTATTTGGTTTTTGAGTAGACTACTGCAGCGTATGCTCTTTCTGACGCGTCACTGAACCCATATATTTCGACGTGTTTTTGATGGTGCATCCATCATTTTATTTTAATTCTCTCGATGTAGTGAAGTTGGTTTGCTATCTGTTCCCATGCCTTTTGATGATGAGTTGCCACTTTTATGTCCCAGTTGATCCCGTCTATCCAGATCTTTTGTATTAGTAGTTTTGCATTGATTTATTATTGGGGCT
The DNA here is from genome assembly GCA_003054995.1 of Aleochara bilineata. Classification (NCBI taxonomy): domain Eukaryota; kingdom Metazoa; phylum Arthropoda; class Insecta; order Coleoptera; family Staphylinidae; genus Aleochara; species Aleochara bilineata. The sequence goes on along the minus strand of NBZA01007604.1, from coordinate 3,405 downwards.
AACCATCCCAATGGATCGTATATTTTGGAGATATCTCCCAACGATTTTTTATCCAGAGTGGTGATTTCTTGTTCGGATTGGTCTATCATATTCTCTGGTAGATGTTGCAGTAGTTCATGCCCGTTGCTGCACCATTTTCGTAGGTTAAATCCACCCTTTCGTAACAATTGGATCAAGTCCATTTGTAGATCGTAAGCCATCTGTATGCCGTTGCTGCCAGATAACACATCGTGTACATATGTCTCTTCCTTAAGTATTCTGGCTGCATCTTGATAATTGTCTCCTTCGTCGTCTGTGAGTTGGTGTAGCGTTTGTATCGCCAGGTATGGAGCAGCTTTTGTGTCATATGTAATTGTGCACAGTTTGTATTCTTGCAATGGTTCTCCACAAAATTTGTTGATATTGTTGGTCGTCATCGTGGATTCGAATCTGCCTGTACATTTTCTCAATATCTGTTGAGGGTACCCATCGAAAATAAGCTGAGCAAAACAATTTCAACTCAATGAACCCGACAAAACAAATCGAGACAAAATAGCTCCGTGATAAAACAGCTCGAGACAAAATAACCTTTGATATTACGGCTCCGTGGGTTAATTTAAACTAACCCAACCTGACAAACCCTTACCTAACCATGATATAACCTAACCTGACCTATGTTTTAATTAAAAATATTTAGAACATTAATAGATATTAGTGGAGCTGTTATGTCGCAGTCTATATTGTCATCGATTCAAATTGTTCAAATTAGTTTGCCTCAGCCTAATTTAGACGGGCACGCTGCTGAGAGTACTACTTGATGTACTCTCCAGCGTAACAAGATCGATGTAATTTCGTTTTGTAGGACCAGCTACCATTGCGTCGTTTAAACTTTTTCCAGATGAAGTTTTGCATGATGCATCAAAAACCACTCTAAGTTTTGTGGTTGTACTGTCCATTTTAAATACGGCATGGTGCGGAATATAATAACCCTGTTCTGTTGGTTGACGCAACAACTCCATGTGTCCCAAGAGTAAATACTCTTTCATGAAGTCTGCATAACTTTGGTTTAAAACGTTGTCCTTTTTGACCCGCTCTTCTAGTTGTATATACCGTGCTAATGCTCGATCTCTCGACTTCCCTAACGCTGGTGGTCGCGTTTGGAATGGCAGTCTGACTGTATATCGCCTCGATTCATCTCGGCTTGTTGTTCTCTGATATTGTAATTCACATTCATCTTCTTTAGGCGTGTGTGAGTCTTAAGACGGCAATTCGTGTTGTCGCTTTTATTAGAGCAGTTGGTAATAAATCTTCACATTCTCTGGAATCAGTGGTGAAAGCGTTCCTTTTTCGTGGTGCTGGTGGTCGTCTGTGTTGTGCCTGATCCTGGGTTGGTCTTCGTGATTCCGATGTATATCCCCGATGATTGTCTCTGGGCGTATCATGCGTTGGGCCTCTTGGATTGTCCTGGTGGATTATCGTATGATATTGTCCGTTGCATATCTTGCATCTTAATATGCTGTAGCATGTTTGTGCCACTGGATGCATGAGACAGTTGGCACAGACTTTGAGCTCACGTACTGTGCGGTTCTTTTCTTGTACACTCCATTCCAGAAATTTTGGGCACCGTGGTAAGTCGTGGTTATTCTCGCAGATGGCACATTGTTTTTGGTATGGTTGATGCGGTACCTTTGTTTTTTGTGTTTGTTCCAGCGACAGGAACCTTTTCTCAAGAAACTCCAAACTGTCTTTTAATAGTGGAATCTCGTGTAGTTCTTTCAAGGTTTGGTCGAACGCTTGGTTTGTATCTGCTGTACAAACCAAACGTTGTTGATGTAGGTTGTTGATGGCTTGAAAACATTCTTTTGTTGTATCCTACAGATTAGGTAGTTGATCTGGCGCGTCTACTTTGCACTTTGGTAGTTCAAGAATTGCACCAAGTAGTCTAGCTAATGCCAGACGTTTATTGCTGTACCTAGTTGTTAGGATGTTCAAAGCTACCTCGTAGTTGTCTGTTGTAATTAGCAAATGACGAATTAATTAATTCTCCATGGACTTGCGCCTTCAAGTATTCAAACTTCTCGACTTTGGTGAGCCCGGGATTGTCGTGGATTACATATAAACATGTCGTGGAAGTGTGTCCATTCGTTGTAGCCACCATTGAATGTCGGTAATGTCTTTCGTGGTAGGCGGATGTGTGTTTGTGTTGAATTGTTCCCGCTGGTAATATTTTTCTTTAATTTAGATTGTACATCTGCTGACTCTATGTAGAGCCGGTGGTAATGCGTTGCGTCTATGTTCGCGTTTGTCGTAAGGGCCTCCATGTAAGCGGTGTGGACTGGTTGCCACGCTCTTTTTATGTTTTCCAGCCAAACTTCGTTTTTGGCCTGTGTAGTATCGACTGTTGTAGCGAGTTTCAAGATTCTCTCGAATTCCGCTAGGTGTGTGTCCAGTGTTCTTTGTATTGTCGTCGTGGATGGCGCTGGGGAACTTGGTGCAGATATAGGACCTGGAATCGGATCTCCTACCAGTTCGTTGAGTATTTCGTCATACTTCAATTGTAGTTTGTTTAAATAGTTATCTTTGAAGTATATGTGATCCGGTGCGGTTATCTTTTTACATTGTTCATGTGTTTGTTGGACGCGCAGTAATTGAGCCATGTTAGCGCTCAGCTGTACCCTGGTGCGACGGCTGGACAGTTGTTTGATAGTGTTATACTCTGGACGTTCTACGGTAACTAGTGTGCCTCTTTCAAAAGACATTATAGCTCCGACTTGCTTTGTTCCTTTTGACGTGAATACGTCTTAGTTCTCGCTACAGTGGGGTGACAGTTAAGAATTTTGAAGGTCCGAAAGTCGCGTTAAATTTGTTTTCACTCTAGCATCTAAACTAATTGGCAGATCTCAACGATTTAAAAACTAGTCGATAGTTAAAGAATATAAGAATATGTTAAACAAAACAACAATTTTGTCGCTTTGAAAGGGGCGGTTGGAGAAGCATTTGAAATTTAGGTCGTTTTTGAGACCTCTCAAAACTTTAATCGCTAATAAGTCTTGATTGGATTAAGTCACAACATTCATTTTGGTTTTAAAGTAAAGCTCTTATCAATGTGCATCGATTGCATATACATGTAGGTTTTGCTGTGAGCGACTCTTAACGTCTTTATTGGAACAGAGTAAACTTAAGACTGCATTCACAAACTTAGAACTAGCCTTAAATATCTATCGTATACAATGAGGACGGGGCTTAAGTGCGTGACTTATTCCAGCATCGCTTCTCGGCTCTAAGCTAAGATCAAAGTGTAGTGCTCAGGATGGCGGGGACGTCGAGTCGCTGTGGACCAGGATGAGCAACGCCTGCCGCCGCTCAAATGGGTTAATATGGGTTAAGGCTGGTTCCCAGGAGGAGCTCGACCTGGTTCTGGATGCC
>NBZA01007574.1:0-10795 GCA_003054995.1 Aleochara bilineata | reverse complement strand
CGAATGTTTCTTCGCATTGAGTTCGAGTTAATCACGCTTAATCTGCAACCAGTACGAATCTATTAGGTACTCGTGTACATACAGTTCTACTTCCGCCTGCAATTCGCCGGGACTCTTTGATCCCTTTGATGGACGCACAAATGCTGTGCGTTATTTTATTCCGTAGTGCGTAAAAATCTTTCTTCCAATGAAGAAATTCTATAGAAAAAACCAACAGCAGGCAATGCAATGCAATACACTGACAGGATTCGGAGGTTTCTGCCTGCCAAGCGTGGAGAGTGCGTGGCAATAAATAAAACAATAACAGGGATTTCCCATAAATCTCCGACACTTTTCATTGTCATGAGATGGACTAAAAGCCACTTACTTTCTTGCACTGATGTGCCTCAAGAACAATATATCATAAGCAATTAGGTGCTTTCCTGACTTACTGACCACCCTGCGCCACTCTACGCTTAATTTCCAGTTAATAAATCTCTAACTCGACGCGTTTGTGTCGTTATTGATTAGCGCTCGCCCACCACAAGTGGACACATTATATTTATGCTCATATTTTATCCAAACTTTATGAGTATCAGTCTCCTACCTGAGATTGGATGACAATGGAATCTTCCGTCCACCATTGATTTCACCATATTTACACCTAAAACATAACCACATTTATAGAATCGTACAACAATGTCGCAAAAGTATTCAACATTCAATAAAGTTATCAAATAAAACGTACAAAGTATGATAGTTGTTAGCAAGTTGCTTCTTATTGTGGGTTTTATGTACTTATGCATGAAGAATTGAAGAATCTTACTTATGAACTCTTGCTTGTCATTGAGTACCTACGTTTAAGTCGCCATAAAAATGTTTTACGCTATTAAAGTATTATGCAGGCTGCAATTATATGCGTTCTGCCAGAGCAACAAACCGACTGCTACATTGAATACTAATGCATATCGATGCATATCTGACGAGTTGAATATCTCGTTGAGATTCCGATCGTTTCCAAACTGCAATGCACATTTTTATGGCGACACATGTACAATTTAATGCCGACTTCATACTGGTTTAACTCTTTTATAACTCAATTAAAGTGGAATTGTTAACCACGACGTTACTAGTCAATTAAAAAGTATAATCTTACCTCATTTCGCACAGAGAGTGATCTTAATATCACTAAACACTAAACACAAAACCCACTAACAATAACTGATAACTGTAACAATTGCAAGAAACAATTGCCAATAGATAAAATTGACAGCTGATTGTGCAAGTGGCGCCACCACTAAAAGTTCAAAAAGTACGGTGCTTTGACTTTATTCAAATGTTTTAAACACGCAATAAAGTTCCCAAACTTATAATAACGAAAAGAAAGCACATAACCACTTGGAAGAAAAACAATTTATCGGTGAACCAAGTCTTTCTGTCTTGTACTCGGAAACATTTCAGCTTCGCCAAGTATAGCAAAGAAATCAACAATTGTGACACGTCACAAATTAGAAATCCAATATCTCTTAAAATCTGCAATGTGAATGATTAATTAGTTGAGTTTTAGTTAAGTATGTAGAAGTATGTTACCCCATGTAATGTTCCTTTAGCTAAAATCACATTGACGAAAAAATTATCGACCCCGGAGGCAAACAAATGCACAACGCCAATGCCAAATATCAAAAGTAACTTAGAGGTTCGGAGCTCGCGGTGACCGTTAATTAGGTTCAGAATAATTGCTGTTGACAAGAGTTCGGTAAGCGTAAAGTACAGCTGGTGATTCCACTGCTCGTAAAATCGATCATTGATGTAGTTTATGTACACCCACAAGGAGTAGTAGTGCGGATAGATGGAGGTTAAAAATAACAGCAGCATTGGCCATCTTGTCCTGCGACTGATGATGATTTCAGTCACATATTTAATACACTCGTAGAGCACGATCACGCCCGTTATCATGATGGCCCAGATCTTGACCATGTCCAGCGTGGAGTTGAAGTAAAACGTTTTGTATTTGCTCACATTGTTCTCATACGGTCCTACAATTGAGAGAATTCACTTGGGAGTTACTTAACTGATTCAGCCACCCGATAATGGCGTGAGAACTGCAGTAATACTTGCCCTTGAAAACTGTATCCCAGCACTCGCAAGTGCACGACGCCTTATCAACCGGAAAATGATATTTTCCCCATAACTTCCACATGAGAAAAATGTGAATCACAGGCAGGGAAAACGCCACTAGTGAGCCCACTAATGATGAGAATACTTGCAACCGCATTTCTTCGTCTTCGTATTGCCGATTCGCACTGGACTTCGGGAAAGTGTACAACGCTTGTAAATCGCAAGTGAGATCAACATGCATTTTGCGTAACAAGCAGCCAGAAGAGAAGGAAATGCAGGTGATAAAAATAGATTGCAATGGACAGCAATTTTGCAGTTATTTTTACTGTTTAGCTGCACAGGTTTTGAGCCTAATTTATTATCGCTTTGCGTTTACCGCGATTTTAATTAAGTTCCTTTTTATAGCTAGTTGAAATAGAGCAATAATATTACTTTTAGTACTTCAGTTATTAGTAGCCTCTGATTAATTAAAATAATAATGTACTTTTTACAGTAACTCGTAGAATTTGCTTTATGTTTATATTATTAGCTATTAAACATTTACATAATAATTTATAGCACAATGTGACAAACGCGGCATCTGTCTTGAATCCACAACAGTGTTGGTCGAAAACTGCATTAAGGCTTTCCAAATGTATTTTCTAAATTACTCGGAATTTTGATTTTGCTCGTTATTTACATCTTCTTCTTCTTCCTCTTCTTTACAACCTTCCCCAACTGGTCCACATTTTCTCTCCCAAAGTAGACGATGTTTTTGTTTCATGTAACAATCCACCACGGTATGAAACCCACCCAAATCCCCATATTTAATAAACCAATTCGTGGACCCATCTTCATATTCATCCAAAAGCTGCTTGCACTTTTCTATATGATGTGGTTGTTCATAAAGCATGCAATCTTCAAACCTTTGTCTTAGAATTCGTATGATATGATCGTCAACTAACCGGTCGCGTTTATATTGAAAATTCGCCTCGGAAATGCAAACCTGGTCGTGTTTATCACATTCATCAATGGTTGGTACTCTTCGATACTTTTCATGATACCATGGATAACATTTCTGATTTGGAACGACGAGGTTGCATCGGACATATTCAACGGGTTTCACTAAACAATCTCTCAATTTGTCGCAAACTTTTTCCCAGTACGTTTGAGGTGTTTTAGTACTGAACTCTTCTGAATTGCGCATTATTATGACAATTACATTTGCATTTATTTTATTCTCATAGCATACTTTACTTTTTGAAACTTTTAATCTGGTAGAAGAGTTGCATACGTATTCACAACTTCCATCAGCTGAAATGATTATCCGGTCCAAAGTGCATGTAAACCGGCTATATTTTCACTCCGGTTAATTGTCCTTGGAAACTATTTGTTCTAGACGTTCAGCATGAGTAGCACAATTGGAAAGGTAAGATTTTAATTCATGTATACTGAGATACTAATTTTATGATCACTGGCTTCTAGCCAATTTCTTGCAAAGCCGCAGTTTGCTGGGGACCAAAAGAAGAACTTAAAATTGAGGATGTAGAAGTAGCACCACCTAAAGCACATGAAGTGAGGATTAAGATTCTTCACAGTGCTGTTTGTCATACGGATGCCTACACCAAAGATGGACACGATAGCGAGGGTGTTTTCCCAGTTGTTCTCGGCCATGAGGGTGCCGGTATAGTGGAAAGCATTGGTGAAGGTGTAACTAATGTCAAACCCGGAGATAAGGTCATTCCCTTGTATGTTCCTCAATGCAAAGAATGCAAGTTTTGTAAATCGCCAAAGACAAACTTGTGCCAAAAGATTAGGATCACTCAAGGCAAAGGTGTGCTTCCTGATGGCACTACCAGATTCACGTGTAAGGGTAAATCGGTGTTTTCTTTCATGGGATGTTCAACATTCAGCCAATACACAGTCGTAGCAGATATTTCAATCTGCAAGGTATGTTGTGTGTTTTTTATGCCTAAAATATATTAATTTGTAATGTATTTAGGTGAATGATGAAGCACCACTGGAAAAAGTGTGCCTTTTGGGATGTGGCGTTCCAACTGGTTATGGCGCTGCTTTAAACACTGCCAAGGTTGAAGCTAGGAGTACTTGCGCAATTTGGGGCCTGGGCGCAGTGGGCCTAGCAGTAGCTTTGGGTTGCAAAGCTGCGGGCGCATCGCGAATTATTGGCGTGGATGTAAATCCCGGAAAGTTCGAACCGGCCAAAAAGTTTGGCGTGACTGAATTTGTCAACCCGAAAGAATATGAAAAGCCGATACAAGAGGTTCTTATTGAACTAACTGATGGAGGTTTAGACTATACCTTTGAGTGTGTTGGCAATGTCCAAACGATGCGCGCAGCTTTGGAGTCTTGTCATAAGGGTTGGGGCGTATCCACCATCATCGGTGTTGCGGCTGCTGGTCAGGAAATCTCCACTAGGCCTTTCCAACTGGTCACTGGCAGGGTATGGAAAGGAACAGCATTTGGTGGATGGAAGAGTGTGGATGAAGTTCCCAAATTGGTGGAGGAATATCTGAAAGGAAAACTGCCGTTGGATGATTTCATCACTCATAAAATGCCCTTGGAACAAATTAACGAGTCGTTCACTTTAATGCACGAGGGCAAAAGTTTGCGCTCTGTTGTGCAATTGTAAAAAACATATTTTTTTGCTGGGTTTATACAAAAAAACATTAAATAAACAAAATGAAAAGTAAAAGAGACTAACATTAAGAACCTCCTATCATCTTCTTGGCAATTATTTGCGTTAACTGCGTATCATCAATGTCAGGCAGCGAGCGAATGAATTGTTTGTCATTCGCTAAGATCTTTAAAGCCTTTTCACTGAAAAGTGTGATCAGATGTATTCCTTCCTGGTATTTGATACTCTTGGGTAGCATTTTTAATAAACGGCAAATATTTTTCACAGTTCCAGTTTGAAATTCGATTGAAGGGTTTTTCTGATACATTTTCTGGAAACTTTCAGTGTAACGAATAATCTTTGTAAAAATCAATAACTTACTTGAATACAAATCCCATAGTTGCTTAGATAATACGCTAGTGAAGCAAAAACTGCGGTATTTTCAGGATCTTGTGTTTTAGTTACTTCGCAAATTAATATTAGACAATCTGTCAGTGCTTCCGCTGCTGCTTGAGTTCCTAAATGTACTGCTAATTCTTCAGTAAGTTGCAGCCATTCTTGGGTAATACACCGCGATAACACTTTTATCAAGTTGCTTAAGATCTCACCATAATTATTCGGAGTGAAATGCGGAAAGAGAAACGTCAACAAGTCGGAAGACAAACGTTCGCTTGGCCCAGTAAAATAATACAAATTCAACTTACTAATTTCACATTTTTCTGTAATAGTTATGAGATCTGTAACAAAACAAAAACGCATTTAAAACTTTACATTGAAAAACGTTAGGATATACCTTCGAATGATGCAATTAACTTTGTAGAGATACAAATGGCAGAAGTACATACACCAATTCTACTTCTTGAGAACGAAGTGAATTTAATGCGATACTCTTCCAGGATTTTCATCGCATCTGCCATTAAACTTTCCCGATGCATTTCAGTCAATTGCGCGATGTCAAAATCTTTAGTTATCGAATACACAGCATCCAATTTATCCAAATCGCCCTTGAATTCTGTGATGAGCGGACGCAATACATGAGTATACAAGTTATTAATCTCAGTGCATTCGGTAGACAAGAGCATTTGAAGTAAACGCAGCACTTGTTGGCTGTTATCTTGATTGTTCAAATATTCGCCATTGATCAACATTTCCCTGAGTATTTCTAAAGGAGTTGCATTGACATTCATAATATTAAGAATGGCGGTGAAAAACTCTTGCAGCCACTGAACGTATAGCGTATTCTTGAGACATTCTAAATACAACATTGCTAATAAATCTGTAGGACTTTCTAGAAATAGCATTTGGAGATTTTTGACTAACTCCATGTTACTGGTAACAGAAGTATGACTGATTTTGTTTAACAAAATGGTCAGTCCCTTAGGCACTGTTGAATCAGTAACGTAAGCCGTCCAAGGCTCTTTTATCCAGAAATATCTCGCGATTAATAACGAAGTTTCAGCCACAGGTAAATGCGCAGCGCATTTAATGGCCAATCGCTTAGCGTTATCATCTTTCTGACTTGCAACATTCAACAAGTGCAGAACATCGTCAATTGTGCATAGTTTTGACCACCTTTCTAAGCACATTGACGCCTCGTTATCATCGAATACTTGTTTGGTTATCAACGCATTGAACCAACGTTTTTGGTTTTCGTCCGCTTCATTCACTTTGTTAATAATGGTTGCCAATGACGCGTTATTGATCATTTCAGAAACAGTTAATGGTTTCCTTGCCATGGAAGAAATCACTGAGATTAATCCAGAAACAGCGTTATTCTTCATATACTTTTCTACCACGTGATATGCATCTGTTCCAATGGTGTATTGTAAATTCATATCGCCATCGTCAACCTCAGCCCATTCAACAAATGCATTTAATGTAATTTTCTCGGCAATTCCGGTGCAAGTCACTGCTAAACCTTGAATAACTTTATCAAAGACAGGTTTTTTCTCATCGACAAGCATTAGCATTCTGAAGAGAGCTTGAAGTACCTTCCCACTATGAATGTACCTATTGTTCTCGGACGAGTCAACCATATTAACTGAAGGGCTTACACTCAAATTCATCACAAGTTGACCAATTATATTGGTGATTTTCTTAATCGCCTCGCAATCCTAAAAATGTTTAAGATTTGACATACTTATTGTTACTTTTCTTAAAGGATTTGTTACCTTGTTATCCCGGGTATCACATATATTTATTTTTCGTATAAAAAACGTCACTATGGTATTCACATTCGTAAGAATCACTTCTCCATGTGCACCAATAAAAATGTCATTAAGATTTTCAAATATATCGGGTAGAAGTTCTAGAGGTAGAGAATTTAACATGTTTGTTAGAATCTCAGTTAATTTTAAGTTTATCGTGATGCTCAATAAAAGGAACTTCGATAATTTTGGCATGATATTCACCAAGTGTGAGTATTCTTTGATGTTAGTAATGCAAACTTCATTGCTCAATTTTGTATTGAGTAACAGAAACAAAAATATTTTCTGTAACTCATCGCGGTTTGCAGTCTGTGGATCAAAAGGTTCTTCTATATAATTTTTACTCACTAAAAAACGTTGAATTTTCGCAGTGATAAAATTAATATGCTGCTCATTTCCTGCAAATTATTTGATTATTTAAACTATTTTATGGGAAAAATAAGGGTGAGGTTTTTACCGCCTTTGTATGTGATTTTTGCTAATTCTCCGCAATGTCTCTCACATTCTCTGATGATATTTTGTAATTCTGTTAAGTTAGGTGTTAGCTCCATATTTTAATTTCTTCTTCGGTAATTTAAATAACCACAAAACGCGTGCTGTAAACATGCAATAATTAATAAACAATCCCCGATTAAAAACACGTACCAAAGTAACATCACTGTCATTTAAAATATAACGACAGGGGCGCCAGTGAGTTGTGAACTATAACTATTTAAAAAATAAAACGCAAATTTCAGTTTTCAGACCTTAATTTACCAAAACTTATAAGATTAATAAACAATTTAAGGTATTACTCAAACTATGTAACAACAATAACATTTGAAGTAGAAATATGTAGTTTTATAAGTACTATTTGAGGTTATCTCGAGCGATTGAAGATGTGGAAAACATTGATATTAGAAGAAAATTACTACTTGTATCAAGTAATAATTCGCGAAAATGATGTTTGTATTAGTTTAAGTAATTTTACAGGAGTTTGGAACTGTTTAATGACCAAAAAAGACTTACAGACACGTTTTCAGGTCAGTACTAGAAGTAAAAGTACCGCACCTTAACTTTTATAAACTTTTTTTTAGTCTGCTAATCCGCTATATGAAGGTACTACGGAGGATATATTAAAGATTTGTAAAGATCTCTTAAATGATTTATATGCAATCAGAATACCAGAGTTTCAGGAAAATATGTGTGTATTAAACTATAAAATAGTTGCGGATATTCTGCCTTTAAAATTTCACATACAATTAATCAAGCAATCCGATGATGAGTATAAAAAATCGATTATTACTCCACTTATTCAAACAATTCAATATTTAGAGTTTAAGCAGAAGAAACTTGAAGACTTGTTATTAAACAAGGATCGAGAAATAAGTGAATATAAGCATGAATTCGGTCAAATATCAAGAGGTGAACATTGAATTTTTTAAATTCTTTTTATAATATATTTACATATGTGTTTTCAGAAATGATTCAAACAGAGGAATATGTGCCTGATCAAACACCAAGGAAAGAATTACTACTGCATGTTTTCTCGCGTGATAACAGTTTTCTAGATATTTTCACAAAGACCAATCAGGATGTGCAAGAATTATTTCCAGAGTATGTTGGAACTTAAATATTAACTAATATATTGCTGTTTTATATTTTTCAGAATTAAACACGAAAAAGTCCAGAAGCGACCATTGGATTTAGCACCATCAACTAGTAGAAAAAGATCAAGTAATTAGTAAATATCACACTTTGATTAATTAAGTCGTTTGCGGCGTATTAGGTAATGATTGATTTCTGTAAATTCTATTTGATCGATTCCAATTTATCTGTAAGGTTATTATGTAAAAAATTTGTTCAAAACTTGAAATAAATCGCTTTACCATAGGAGTGTGATCGTCCGATTCATGTTTTTCATCAATTCGTCGAATTGGCGGAGGTGCGGTAGTATGAACGAGCACTGATATGCTATTATCATTCGCACTGACTCCACCAAGCCAGACCAATCTGCCTACGTTAACAGAAAGTGGAGACGCGTATAAACTAAAAGCACAACATGTCTTATCGCTGTATTTCTTTTCATTCTAAGTGACTATATTACGCTAGAATTGCAACGGGCGTTTGCTGAATAATGGGAGTGAACGTTTCGAAGGAATTGTATTCTCGTATTTCATGCATCAGGCGCCGATATCGCATTTCCATTTCCGTGAAAGAGCCCACTTCGCCATTAGGAATTAAGTCAAAAGTAGACGCGCCACTGTTATTCGCAGGATGAAAACTTCTGCTCTGATTTAAAGAATCATTAAACTGCGCTTTTGATTTTCTATAGTGCGTGCCCCAAAAGTATATCACATTATCTTTGGATGCGGCGATTGTATAACAAGTCCCAGCAGTTATCATCTAAAAGGTATTTGAGTTCAGTTTTTAAAACAATGGGTAATTAGACTCAACTATAGCCAACTTGCTGGCGTATATTTAGGGCTTTTTATATATTGGAATGTATTGATGTTGGCCTAGAATCTATAAAAGTATTAAATACTTTCAAACTCCCTTACTTGTATTTTGGCCAAGTTTTTCACTCTTAAAATGCCGTTTACATAATTTCCAGGACCACATTGATAGTTCTGATTGCTCCCCATACATAATACTTCACCTTCTTCTGTTAAAAGAACTGTATGTTTGTATGCCAGCGCGACACTTTGTATTCTATCAACGATTGTCGGCAGAAGATAAAAACTTTTAATAAATTCGACATTTCCTAGCGCTAGTTTGTTGTTCATATTACTGCCAGTTACCAATAACTTTCCGGTGGTTGTTAACAGAGCAGAATTGTCGTATCCGGCAAACACCGATTTGATATTAATTTCGTTTTGGATGTTGATTTGTATTGGCTTGTTACTGGAATGCGTTGTACCGGAACCCAGTTGCCCTTCCTTACCCGAGCCCCAAGTGTACACCCTACCATTAGTTGCAAGAGCAACTACATGAGTTGACCCACAACTAAGCTCTGTGATGTTAAAATGTGTCAATGAATCTAAAAAACACAATTACAATAAACTCATTCACAATTTTGAATTAAATTATACTAATTATTGTTGGTGTTGTAACATTATTCCAGTCCCCATGCCCTAAACAACCATATCGACCATCTCCGCAACTATAGACTGACCCAGTGTCACTAAGAAATAAGGAAAACGATTCCCCAGCAAAACATCTACGAATACAAATACTGTATATGAAAGTTACATAAATAGCAAAGTATACCTAACAATATTTTTTCCTCTGAAAAAGTCAACATAAATAGGAAATCTTCGATAATCAGTAGGCTGCCCATGACCCAATTGCCCATAAATATCTTCGCCCCAAGAATACAGTCTCTTATCTGAATGTTTTAAAAGAACATTTGAACTTGTTTAGTTTATACTGTTTTGATTTAGAAGAAAGAACTTACCAACAGTTAATATAATAAAATGAGTTCCACTATTGGAAAAATCAATAATCTTTTTATGCGGTAATTTAACCGGATACAAGCTAGGTTCACTGTTAAACCCATACAATTCGTAAAGTACTGATCTTTCCTTCGGAATACTTCGACTAAATATTCCTGACAGAGACAATCTGTTAGTTGCATCCGCTTCTAAAAGAGTTTCATAAATAGCTGGAATAATAGTCTGATACATGTACAGAGCTGATGGTCTTTTATCTCGATCTTTCTGTAAAATCATTTCCACCAAACGATGTAGTCCATCAGAGTAAGTGCGCGGGATTGGAGTGAACTCAATCGAAGTGATTTTCTGCACTAAAGCCGGAAGAGATTTCGCCTCGAAAGGCTTCTTCAAGCAAATTAATTCGTACAGGATGCAACCCATTGACCAGATATCCGACTTTTCAT
>NBZA01007549.1:0-63587 GCA_003054995.1 Aleochara bilineata | reverse complement strand
CAAAACTGTTTTCAGTTTTGTAATCTGCGTGGTTTGAACTTTCTTTTGGTACCAAAATCATTGGAATCTGAGACAAAAAGTTTTTTTGTAATATGCGGTTTGGCCTTTTAAAGTGAGGTTTGGAAAAATGTAAACTGTAAAGTCGAATATCTCGCGTTCTATGGCGAATATCGCAAAACTATTTGCAGTTTCGTAATCTGCGTGGTTCAGAGGCAGATTTACCTATAGGCTTGATAGGCTATAGCCTAGGGCGGTACATTTTTTCGGACGGCTAATTTCCTTCCTTCGTATTCCTTTCTTGACTTAATGAATATTTTTTGCATGTAGAGGCGGCAAAATTTATATCTTTCAAATGTTTTAGTTATTTATACATGTTTCAGTATAACTTTCAACATAAAGATAAAACTTTGCTTGCTTCCCCGTTACATATCAAGAAGTTAAAAAGATACTCAAGTCCGGTATGGTCTAGTGGCTAGGATACCTGGCTCTCACCCAGGAGGCTCGGGTTCGATTCCCGGTACCGGAATTTCTTTTTCTATTATATTTTTGGAATATAATTTGTTTTTTTATTGTTATTGTCACAGATTGGCACAATAACATGAGTTATAATAGCAGACATAGTTAAGAATCCGCTTCCAATTTATGTATCTTCTTCTCTATTTTCTGGTTGGTGTTAATAATTGTTGAATTGGTTAGTATCGTCCGATATGGTCTAGTGGCTAGGATACCTGGCTTTCACCCAGGAGGCTCGGGTTCGATTCCCGGTATCGGAATCTTTTTGGTTTTGTGGTAAAAAATACCTTATTTGTTATGCAATGTATATACACTTTGTGTATAAGTTTTCATAACAAATGTTTTAGTTTTTAGTATTTAGTATACAGTGTCTCTCAAACTGTGCTTCGCTAGGCACAAAAGAAGGGGACTGAGGGTCTCTGCGACCCACCATAGTGTTTGAGGTGGGTCGCAATGCTTCAAAGTTTGAGAACAACTGTGTTAGAAGGATTGGTGTTTGGATAGGTGCATATTCACCTATCTAGCAAGTGGCCTCCGTGGCGCAATCGGCAGCGCGTTCGGCTGTTAACCGAAAGGTCGGTGGTTCGATCCCACCCGGTGGCGACGATTTTTTAGCTTTCAGAAATAGATAATTTTACAACACAATCACTAATTCAAATTAGTGGTACACAGTTTTTTCAGTAACGCTATGACTCTTGCGCGGTGTTTGTATTCGCTAAAGCTACAACTTCGCCTTCTATCTGGTGGAATCTATCAACGATGCGCATACTAAGAATACTTCTTTAATACTAGCTTCCTCCTAGTCGCCTCAGACTATATATCTGAAGATAGGCCACCTAAATCACCACCGTTTCTCATGGCTTAAATCTTATGAAGCATGTTTATACAAACAACTCATCAAACCCACTTGAGTGCGTTACAACGGGCAACGCAACCCTCAAGTGGTGCTGAGTCCAGACCTAACTGTGAGAACTAAATAAAAGTCACAGAAACACATATTTCTCAAACATAAATAATGACAAAACATAAACAAATTCAACTAAATACATTTTTACATACTTATACTACATTTCCATACATTTCTCGCACAGGCGTGCTATCAGGCATTAAATTATTAATAATGCATTGTATAAATCTTAATATATACTTGCCATACGTGTGATAAAATTAACAAGCAATTAACATTTTACACAAACAAATTTTTACATTTTATCATGTCATATTTGTCATCGCAATTCATATGTACATGCATAAATCACTCCATATCATTCTGATTGGAATTAAGCGCAACGGGCGTATCAAAAGTTTGACGAACTCCCACGCTCAAGACAAGGTCATGGTGAAATTGTGCGAATCACGTGTAGCCCTTCAATCGATTGCGCCGTGTGCGCTCGTAACCTTCAGGCCGCACGCAGTCAAGTGCTCGGAACAGCTGTTCTCGTGACCGTTCTGCAGTCGCAATTCGCCTTTGGCCTTGACCGTGTGTGCGCCTCGCGCGCCGAAAACGCACCGCACTCCGTTATCCGGGCCAAGAAGCAATAAATCTCGTCTGCAAAACATCGA
The DNA here is from genome assembly GCA_003054995.1 of Aleochara bilineata. NCBI lineage: Eukaryota > Metazoa > Arthropoda > Insecta > Coleoptera > Staphylinidae > Aleochara > Aleochara bilineata. The sequence goes on along the minus strand of NBZA01007549.1, from coordinate 61,511 downwards.
ATGTCCCAATGGATTAATTTGTCATCGATTAATTGGCAGTCATCGGCAATCAATGTTTGTGACAATAGTGGGCAAAATAGTGATAATTCTTGCAAGCCTCTTAGAGCTATATAAAGAGCGTACAGGACAGGACAGGACAGGACAACTGAACTGAAAGCAACCAACAACTGACAAGTCATCACTGAACGTCACTGAAACCGTACTTCATTCGGTGTAAATGACCACCTCGAGCCGGCTCGGCTCGTTTCCAATCGGCCTGCACGCACCACGCTGTAAGTAAACTCTTGCCCCTGCGAAGGCAGTTGCAAATTGACCACGCGCATCGCTGCGCAGCTGAAGTTCGGAAGTCAGTTGCGTTGAGTCTAGCCGCTGGTTGACTCTTCATTTATTCAGTCATCGCCGAAATTCGCAACGCGCAGTGAGTGACTTTGAACGCGCTTTGCTTTGTGCTGCTTGCTTGCTTGCCTGCTTGAGGCAGTCAATCAAGTGTACTTAAGTCAATTGCATCGAATCAACGACAGATAGTTATAAATCAGTCGCGGCGAAAGCGACCACGTGCTTCGGGCGCAATGACTGATTGTGAGTGAAGAACTGAACTGTGGTAGCCATTTTATTCTTTCTTTGGCAAAGCAAAACAAAGGATGACTGATAGCGACTTTGACGAAGAAGCATCACTGAAACCCAGTGATGCTGCAACTAACGGGGTGGCCATAGTTAAACTGACAAATGGACAGAACAATGGACATTTGAACGGAATCGGCAATAAGGCCGAGGATACGGAGAAATTTGTAAGGAATGGAAGCCCATGTGAGGTACGTACAGGAAGTGAACCACCTGATGGCGGGATGATTGCCTGGCTTGTCATGATTGGCTCGTTTCTCTGCAACGGTATACTTTTCGGTGTTATCAATACGTACAGCGTGCTCTATGAAGAGATCTACGAGAATTTAAGTTCGAGAAATGTCTCGGATGCCTCCAGCAAAGCAGGTAAATAAACAAACAAACATTCATGTCATATGGTTTCAAATTGTATTGCATATGAATACGAATGCACAGCATGTTTATATCACAAACACATTATAATACTGATAAGAAAGTTTCCAATAGCATTAGTCCACTGGTCATAGATATCTATAATATGTAAAATTGAAACGCAATGAATTGCGTTGCTAGGGTCGCCCAACTTATAGATATAATTCAGGATGCACTGACAATACATACAGTAATGTCGCTGCCTTGATCTCTTCTTTTACTTGGGTTAGTTTTAATTTTTATTGGAATTTCCGCAATATCTCTTGACGATAGATAACGCGCCCAGCTAGGCGCCGATAGACAAAGTTAAATTATGTTTAAGTTTAAATATCGATCAATCAATTGCGTCAATTGAAATCAGCCTGTATTTGCATGGTCAGGCGACTTCGGAAATACATATTTTAACCAATCGAGACATTAGTAATTAATTATCGATCGGTGCACTGTTCCCTTATCTGGAATTGTGTTGTTTATTATTTGATTTCGTTCGGTGAGATTATCCTTGGGGCTAGACTAGGCTAATGCTACCGGCAAACATTCATATTACGTTACAGTAATGCGCTATTTGATATGCTGTTGTAATAGGAAGAACTATTGCGTAAGATTTACTAGGCAACTATGTATGAACTGTAATTGGCTGGAATAGCATGACTCAGGTGGCAGTTCATTGTTAGCTAGTTAAATAGTTTTTAGGGATTTGCCGTAATCGTAGTAGCCTCGTATTACTTGGCAACTATGTATAATATATACGAGTACCATCACGTTTCTATAGTTTACTTTCACGATTCAGGACACGTGTAAACGTACGCAGGCTATTATTAGGGATATTTTCTCGTAGCACCGTGTAAACTATAATAAGTCACACGTGAAGAATCCATTGACGATTAATTCGCGTATTGGTATAAGAAGTTTCTTTATTTTACAATCGAATCACTTTTAAGGCGGAAAATAATCAACCATAACTAGGTACTAACTTTCTGTAGAAAACCACAAAACCAAGAACTTTTTAAGTGACTTTCATTTGTTTTATTTAAAGTATGATATATTTTATATAGTGCAATGTCCTTATTTGACTAGACGCCAAAGTAACATGCGAACCTCAAGCAGTTTCTCATTGCACTCTCCTCAAGTTTCGTAACTGATGGCATTGATCCAGAAATAATTTTCGCTCGTCCCCGCCACGCACGTAAACTACTTTTACTTTAGTACTCTATGTACAAGTATAAGTACGAATCATTTTATGGCAGTTTTGATAAATAAATATCATTATGAATGATTATCAAATGCGGAAATAGAAGATATGCATTGGTAATTGATTATTGTAAACATGCTTATTATGTTTGAATTTTGTAGCACTCGTTGGTTCATTGGCAATGGGCACAACTTTCATGGTCTCTCCCGTATCGGGAGTCGTCTCGGACGCATTCGGCATACGAAGGACAACTTTCCTCGGCGGCGCCATTGCCTCCACAGGCATGTTCCTGTCTTCCCTCTTCCCGTACAACGTCTACTCTCTCTACGTCACCTACGGCGTGATGTACGGCCTAGGATGTGCTCTCGCTTACACCCCGTCCTTGGCCATCCTGGGCCACTACTTCAAGCGCTATATCGGCATTGTCAACGGCTTCGTGACGACAGGCAGCGCCGTCTTCACTGCCATCTTGCCGAACATCATCTCCTGGTGCTTGGCGAACACCGGCATTGCGTGGACCCTAAGACTGATCGCCCTGATGGCATCTGGGATAATGTTTGCCTCGTTGCTCTTCAGGCCCATAGCGCTCATTGGAACCAGCACGAAACCTGCTGAGATCACACTAAGGAACTGCATCAATGTCGCCATCTTTAGGAACAAGCGCTATCTGATCTGGAGCGTTGTTCTGCCCATTTCTCTCTTTGGATATTTTGTCCCCTACGTGCACATGATGAAATTTGTCCAGGAGAACTTCACCGCTGAAAATGATGGCAAATGGCCGGTGATTTGCATTGGCGTGGCGTCAGGTCTTGGCCGGCTTGTGTTCGGATACATTTCGGATTTCAAATGGGTGAATCGCATCTTCCTTCAGCAGATGTCCTTCCTAGTGATTGGCGGTGTCACAAGTTTATTGCCATCCACAAAGGGATCTTTCTCAACTCTCATCTTCATGACCCTGCTTATGGGGCTTTTTGATGGGTGCTTTGTGTCGATGCTGGGCCCTATTGCATTTGATCTCTGCGGACAAAAAGGGGCTACTCAGGGTATAGGAATGCTGCTGGGTTTGTGTTCCTTCCCACTGACATTGGGGCCTTGTCTTGCTGGAATTCTGTATGATCATATGAAGAGTTATCAGCTGGCCTTCCAGCTTGCTGGGTTACCTCCAATATTGGGCGCATTTGCCCTGTGCCTTATTAAATTTGTAAAAGTTGACTCAGAAGTGGAGGATTGCGAAAGGAACAATGGCGATTGTCAAAGAACGCCCTTGCAGAACGGGAAGAGTAATGGACACCCGAATGGCAATGGGTATATTCATACGAATGAAGAGCATGGTAAGTTGCTGTTGGGAGACAAATCTTCTCTTTCTAAACTTGTTTGGGAGGAAAGATTTAGTGAAAGTCCTCCTAACAAACGTAGTTACTCTTATTCTGTTTTATAGTAGTAATTTTATGTGCTCTTCTCGATATTCTGTGATTTTTTTCTTTTTAATTGTTAACTAATTAAAACAATGATTAAAGAACTTAATATGTAATCAACCTACTGTGGCTAATAGTGGGTGATTATTTCATCAAGTTCTTAATCTACGTGATTTTCTCATGCTCAAACTGCATGATGCTTTGCTTGATTATGGGTCAAGATAATCTTAAGATTATTGATTTAACCATGAGCTTTAATTACTCGCTGCTCCACTGCATTTTTACGATTCTGCTGTCTACGCTTTTGTGTCATTACTGTGCAATCATCAACATAAATTGTGCTTTTTCCAGACTTTCCTGAGAATGACGGTTATCGAAAGTCTACAACGCGGGTGTAACGCTTATGAGGAGAATTATTGGATAAGACACATTTTAGTTTCATATTATTAACCAATGGAAAGTTCACATTCATAACTTGATCAATTGATTAACTCATTCATTTAAATTAATTAATTATTAAGGTTGTAATGATTTATAACATGTTACAACACTTAATAGTTGAAAGTAGTATAATTATATATATTTTAATTAGAAAATTAGTATTTTTACAAGTTTTTGTATAAATTTATATCTTTAAGTTATGCATTCATTTTTTTGTTTAAACGTGATGTGCCATAGTTTGAAAATAGTTATCCGATGACATAACAGAGTATATTGTTGAAATTTTTATTAACAATTATTAAAACTGTTCTTGTTGTTACTGTATAACACCTGTTATTGTTGTTTTTGTTTGCTATGTTACTAAAGCTACTACAAGTAGAAACCACAACAATGTGGTTCTTGGTGGTTCAGTACATATTAATTACGTTATTAACTTTGTGCAACAAGGAGCTAATAATATGAATTTATGATTAACCCTCTCATACTGGGTCAATAATAGGCATAGATTAGAGCCCTGGGGTCGGCTAAATCTTTTCCCAAGAATGGAAGCTTCGACAAATTTTAATGGAAAGAACAGCGAAACTGCTGATAGTTTCTCTTACAACCAGAGTACATACATACTTTATTTAGAATTCTCAAACAACATGACAGAGTTTAATTATTACAATTTTTGAGTAAGGTAAAATTTTTAGATTAACTTAAATATCACATTATAAACATGTTCATTGGTTGTCGGCAAACATATTTTCAACTATCCACGGATGTTGTTTAACATCCTCCAGAGAAAGCCGTTCCGTATCAGTCAGTTTTAACAACTACAAGAAAAAACGATATTAATATTCATAAATACAATCAAACAATAAAGGCGCCTACGGAATTAATAAGATTCCTTGCTCCTTTGGGCACATGGTCTGGATAAATCACTTTGCCTGTTAGAATTTTCTTGTAAGTATCCTGGGTATTTGTACTCTCAAATGGTGGAAAACCACATAAAAACTCAAAGCAAAGTACCCCCAGGCTCCAGAGATCCACATAAGGGCCATATTGTTTAGACTGGACCATTTCTGGAGGCAGATAGTCCATAGTGCCACACATTGTTTTCCTCTTCATGGAAGGTGCATGCACAGACCAACCAAAATCAGCAAGTTTCACGTTATCGTCGTAAGTGAGCAATAAATTTTCAGGTTTGATGTCGCGATGAATAACATGGTTGGCATGACAATAAATAATGGCATCAGCCACTTGGTATGTGTATTTAGCTGCTTTGTGCTCATTAAAATGACCGCCAGGGCTATTTTGCAGATGACGGTACACTTCCCCCTCAGCTGCATAATCTAACACCAAATAAATGCGGTAATCATCATGGAACCATGTCAATAACTGAAGAATGTTGGGATGCCTGTAATAGGTTAGTTTAAAGTTGTGATGTGTTATATTTTATATGTATGTATTTCCATATGCTTACTTTAAATGGGTTTGGATTTCGATTTCGCGCATAACCAAGCGCTCAACCTTCTCGCGAACAATTTCTCCCTTGAGTAAAGTTTTTATTGCTACTATATAATCAGCATTCTTCAGCTTTGCGGTGTAAACTCGTCCAAATTTACCACGCCCGAGTCGTTTACCCAGTTCAAAATCATCTAACGACCACTCATAGCTAAAAGAATTAACCAACTACAATTTACAGATACAATTGTTTGAATACGTTTAATACTAACTCTGGATTAGCAAACCCCGGATGGTTCGTAATGTCTGTTAATAACTTCTTTGTGCCGGGTATTTCATTCGCAGGAATTACGTCTTGCCTGCTTGTAACATAGGTTTCAATAAATTCTTCTGCCATTGTAACTAGGTCAGTAAATTAAAACAAAGAACGTAAGTAAATTAATAAAAGCACAGAAGCACAAGTCAATCAGAGAAGGAACTAGCCGAAAACGCGGGTATATATTAAATTGCGAACGATGACCGTTATAAAGTGACTGTGTTCTGTCAAAGAAATAAAATGAGGTTAGTTATTTTGTATATAACAATATTATTTCGATATTTGAGTGTATTTTATTAAAATGCAAGTATATATATTAGAGTCTATATATTTAATACATATTTTTCATATATGTATATTGTTTATATAGAATTATTATATCATATACATATTACATTTAGTTTATAGCGCCATCTATTTGAAAACATGTTGTATAACAGTGTCTTTCTTTAGAAATCTTGCAAATATTTTTAACATAACAAATAAGCAATAGTCAATCAGTTCTAACACACAATTTCAATAATACTCGGTGGTCGAGTGTTAAAGTGTTTGCTTCCTGAACGCAAGGTGCCGGGTTCGAATCCTGGTGTAGGCAAGTGAATTTTTCGGAATTTATTAAGTTCACAACACTTGCCTAGCTTATGTAGAAGACCATCAAGTGGTTCCTAAAGTAATACAAGAGAAAGAAATAGATAGGTAGTATCAGAAAGGAGTCCAAAGTTCATTTTTAATTTTTGCATTCCAAGCAGTAAGACAGTATTATTTCAGCCCACCCTCCCCGTCAGTCAGATTGACCGTCCAGCTCCGTGGTCCGTTAGGAACTGTCTCCCCTTTCCCGATCTTAGTTACCAATACAATGGGAGCTGTGTTGCCATCTACAGACACCTAGGAGCCTTAATATTGCAGGAAACGGAAAATTACAGAAAGCTGTGTGCACTCGGCTTTAACATACAATTTGATTGCACGTACATACCTTCGCTCCAACAATATGCATATATGCGCATTACTTACTAACGTAACCAAAGTAGTCTAGTAATGTGAGCAACACTAATGTTTCATCAACAAAAGATCATCCATGTTTTAGTTAAAAGTTAATTTAATTAATAAAACTAAAAATAATAGAACTATTTTACTTTTTTCTTTCATATTTCCATTTATAAATGGGTGCAGACTCCTTGGTACCCTTTTGAAGCTTAGTTGGCTTTAACAAATTTTTACCACACTTAATTTTCCTTTGCATTTCTAACTTTTCCTGGACAATAGCTAGTTGTCTCTCACGTTCAATCCTCTTTGCTAATTCTTTATATAGTTTTTCTTTCTTCTTTGCAGCCAGTTGCAAAGCCTCCAAATCTACATCAGCAATTTCCTTATTTGCTAATAGATCTTCTTCAATATTCATATCTTCATCCTCAAGATTCTTAGGAAAGATTACATGCTTATTTTTAGCTTTATGTTCGACACTAGTAAGATGTAATTCAGCTTGCAGACGTTCAATCTTCTTCTGCTCTTGTGTTCTCTTGAAAATTATATATTTCAGATCCTCACCATATTTAAACATTAATTGCTCAGGAGTATCCTCATCATCTGAGGAATCTTTTTCGATGTGTCTACCATTTTCTATTTTAGAATTAATCATATGATGATAAAACTCATCTGGATTTTTGTTAAGCGCCCGCTTTCGTAGAACTTTAAGCGTTGCTTTCTTCTCATTGTAGTCTTTCGCTCTAGTAGTGTAATCTTTCTTTTTCTCAAGAAGACCCAAATGCTTACGACTTTCTGGTTGATGGCGTTCACGATGAGTTTTTTGGTGCGACTTTGCAGCGTTTTTCCACACAGACATGATTAATATTATTTTAAATATATGGATTTTATAACAATACTCTATGAACAAGTGTTAAGGCTCAGAACACATGGACAAATAAGGTTAAGTTTAAAGCGCCCTCTCTGTTACCATAACCTTGTTTATAAACAAAACATGTTGATTTACAAGTAAGTTCAATTTAGTTATTTATACAAAATCATGGAATGCGAAGAGACTGAGGAATATATAATATTAAACTTTAAAGAGCGAATCGATCATAAATTCTTTTCCAACCCAAATCTATTCTTCAAAATTGTTAACTTGGAAACAAAAAATCCACTAATACAAATTGGAAAGCATGTCTTCTCTGGTAAGTTTTCTCTAAGACATCATGGTAAATATAAAAATTATTTTGCAAAACTATTTTTAGCGAAATTAGACGATGAATTTCTTGGCACGGGGTTGTTCTTTGAGGAACAAGCTGAACTGAGGCCGCATGAAGCATTTGAGGATGACACTGAGATTCATCTTGAATACTTATGTAAAAGTACAAGGGCATTAACTTTACATTGGTGCAAAGTTCCTGACGAAATAATCCAAATAGACGAGAAAGAACTGGTCGATTTGGAATTTGTATATAACTATGAAACAATTCTTAAACAAATTGCCAATGGAACTTTGGACATTAATGATGTTATCAAAAAACCAAAGTCGGAGATGCCTGAACCACCAAACAAAGCGCTTAAAATTAAACTCCCCATGGAAAGTCCCATAATTGAGGAAACATTAGATATAGTTAAGAAGGAACCATTGACACGCTATGTTGAGTGTGATATTGAACACACAAGTGATGTAGATAATGATCAAACGGTCGACAAAGTATTAAAAGATTTCGTGCAGAAACCTATAAAGGATCCACAATATTACGAATTGGTGGATGATTACGTAATAAGAACTGATAGAGATTACAAAATAGTGAAAGAAATATACATCAAGTCCATGGATTTCGAAAAAATAAAGCCTAAAGTCAAGAAACAAGCTTGGTCCGAGTTGATTGATATTGAGGCGTCAATGGCTAATGGCATTGTCGAAAGGAAACCCTGGGAAAACCTTGATGAAAAAGATATCAAAAAGATGCTAAGCTTGGAAAACTTTGATAATATCAGCGCAGAGATGAAAATCGTGATTTTGAAAAGTTACTTGAAGGATGAGAAAGAAGCAATTAAGAATATGACTCAGGAGCAGTTAACGCGAAAAGATGAGTTCGGAAGGACGCCTAAAAAACGATACAAATTAGTTAAATCTTTAGTTAAAGATTTGAAATATAATATTTTTGTTCATTGCGTCAATCCAAGTTAAATAAATATTTAATTGGAATTTTTTTTAATATAATATAGTTAAAATGAAATAAGGCAGTAGGAAAATACGTTTGCCTGTAGTTAACCTACTTAAAACCTATTTTCCTTCGAGATTAAAAACAGAAACATCCGGGGCAGTCAATGTCGTATTTTTTAAATAAGCGCATTTAAGAGTGGCCCGCGCAGTTAACCGTTTTTCCGGGTCAAGCACCAAAATTCTCTGGAGATTTTAAAACAAAACAAACATAAAACATAGAAACAATAGCTAATTGAAAATTCTTACCTCCATAAAGTCTTGCTGCTCCTCGTTGTGAAACTTAATGACCGTGGACAGCTTCTGAGGCTCCCATATTGGAAACCCTTTCCTAAAATCTGGGAGAGTTGTGCATCCAGGCCAAGTATCCTCATTGGGCGTGCCACAAACCCGAAAAACTTTATAAATCTGATCAATTTCGGAATCCCCGGGAAACAACGCAGACTTTGTTATCATTTCCGCCATAATACAAGCAAGACTCCAGACATCTACTCCTGGACCGTATAACTTGGACCCCAGGAGCAACTCGGGTGCCCGATACCAAAGTGTGACCACCTCATGAGTGTAACAACGAAGAGGTATCATAAAACAACGTGAAAGACCAAAGTCGGCAAGTTTTATGTGGCCTTCATGGTCTATAAGAATGTTTTGAGGCTTCAAATCCCGATGTAAAATGCGATGAGAATGTAAGTATGCCAAACCGTCAAATAGCTGCTTCATGTAACTCTGTGTAAGACACAATAAACAAAATTAAAAATGTGTTGAACAGAAAAGGAGATCAAGGTAGAAGTACTTTAACAATTGCCTCGGTAAATGGCACAGATGATGTGTCCATGTATCGTTTTAGATCCATTTCAACATATTCAAAGACTAGATGAATGGCAGTCTGGTCCCCACAAATGATATCCAATAATTCAACTATGGACGAATGATGTAAGTTCTTTAAAAGTGATATTTCCCTGATTGCTGTGGACGGAACTCCTTCGGAATTCCTAATAGAATACTTCACTATTACTTCGCCATACTTATATTGATCATATATATCGACTAAATAACAATTATTATTTAACAAATATGTATAAATGGAGGAAGGAGTTAGTGAAATGAGCTGAATCTTGTGGTGCTACGAGGCTAGACGCAACCGAAGCAGACACAGGATTCAACCCATCTAAAGAACCCATCACACGGTAGAGAAGCCCTGTGTAAGTGAAGCACACCCATGAGTATTAATATTGCATTAGTGAAGCAACCAACAACTGCAAGAAGAAGAAGAAGAAAGACCAAGTACTCACCGATCGAGCTTCATCCTCTTGAGAGCTACATATTTGCCTGTGATTTTGTCCTTCGCCTTGTAGACGACCCCATACGTCCCTTCGCCGGCTTTCTTCAACCGTATGAACTTATCCAGTTTATTAACATTCTGCGTGAGAGTTTCAGGCGGAACGGAGAGCATTTTACTACGTGACCATACACTTGTTTCCCGCGAAAAACAATCGCGACTTCGTGTTGTAACGCCATTGTTGTTTATGATGAAAGCGCACGCGCAAAATCAATAATGCTGCAGTACGCTAAGTTCGACAGCAGCGCCATTCTAGTTGCATTTTTCTTTACTAACTAGTAATTTGTTTAAACAATCGACGACCGCATAATGATGAAAATACTTAATAATTATACAAATAGAAAACTTTTAAACAAAGAAAATTAAAATTTTCCTTTGTCTATGCGCACGGCCTTGACCTTAAAATTACCTAAGCTGGCCAATCGGCCGCTGTCGTGTTGTAATGGAAACTTGAGTACGTTTATTTATTTAACTGTAGATTTGGTTTGCGTTAAATTAGCTTCCGAACAAATTACCGTTCAGTATTCAACCAGCTAGCAAACTACCACAAAGTATTACAGGTACGTGCCAAGCCTTACTTTCTCCAAACTTTCCAATCTACAGCAATTTTCATTGATGTAATCGTTGGCGAAGAACGATACACTTCGCGCAGATCTCTCAATGAAAATGCATGAAGTTGTTATGGTAATCGGCATCTACTCTTAACATTTCGGTCCAAAGTTCACGAACGATCGCATTCATATGTAGAAATGTAACATAACCCGTTTTGCACGCTCATAACGCAGTGATCCGCCGTATTTGTTGGTTGCCGGTTTAGTTTTGTGTATACTTCTTATCTCTGATTGTGTGGCTTATGCAACAATCCTGATCTTGTCCTCTATTGTCTTGTTAATCCAACGCACTTTGCAACAATGGCGGCTTTAAGACTGGCACTTAGTGGAAGGGTAAGGTGTTTTGGAGTCATTCATGAAAATTTAGCCTTAAAATGTAGCCTACAACTAATTCTATGCCACTCATTGCTGGGCACTCATTTGTTATACGTTGTTTATCATTTGTAGCTTATCACCATGGCCACCAGAACGTTTGCCACACGACCAAACTTGAACGAAGTGGTGATAGTCAGCGCAGTGCGCACCCCCATGGGTTCCTTCCAAGGGAGTCTCGCGCCTTTATCGGCGACTCAATTGGGGGGTATTGCCATCCAAGGGGCGGTGGAACGCGCCGGTATTCCCAAGGATGAGATTAAAGAAGTTTACATGGGCCACGTCATTCAAAGTGGCGTTGGCCAAGCGCCAGCTCGCCAGGCGAGTGTCTTTGCAGGCCTGCCAAAGTCCACAGTGTGTACGACAATCAACAAAGTCTGCGCGTCCGGTATGAAGAGTATCATGCTGGCAGCGCAGAGTATCCAGACCGGCGACCAAGATATTTGCCTGGCCGGAGGCATGGAGTCGATGTCCAATGTACCGTATTATATGAAACGTGGGGCAACCCCGTATGGAGGAATCAATCTTACGGACGGCATCGTATTCGATGGTCTTACTGACGTCTATAATAAGTTCCATATGGGGAACTGCGCCGAGAACACTGCCAAGAAATTAGACATCAGCCGAGAACAACAAGATGAATTTGCAATCAATAGCTATAAACGATCGGAAGAGGCTTATAAGAAGAAAGCATTTGATGCTGAACTTGTACCTGTCCCAGTACCTCAGAAGCGAGGACAACCAGATAAGGTCTTTGCTGAGGACGAAGAATACAAACGAGTGGACTTTGCCAAGTTCACCAAGCTGTCCACAGTATTCCAGAAGGAAAATGGAACTGTGACTGCAGGAAATGCCTCTACACTGAACGATGGCGCTGCTGCTTTGATACTTACTAGCAGAGAAGCAGCCGATCGTCTTGGGTTGAAACCCCTTGCCAGGGTTGTTGGATTCTATGACGCTGAGACAGAACCCATCGATTTTCCAATTGCCCCTGCAAAGGGCATTCCTGGTCTGCTGGAGAAGACAGGGGTTAGTAAAGATCAGGTCGCCATGTGGGAGATCAACGAGGCATTTAGCGTGGTCGTGCTTGCGAACCAGAAAATCTTGGGGCTGGACCCAACGAAGGTGAACATTCATGGTGGGGCCGTGAGTCTCGGACATCCGATTGGAATGTCTGGAGCACGTATTGTGGTGCATTTGGTACACACACTAAAGCAAGGCGAGAAGGGAGTTGCGTCGATTTGTAATGGCGGTGGTGGCGCGTCTTCAATCATGATTGAAAAATTGTAAGTAAAGTTTACTTACTACGTATGTGAGAAATGATGTGTTGAATGATTCTCAGACAAAACGATATATAAATCCTTATGATCAGGAATTTTATATAATAATTAAGATTTAAGCAACGACGCATTTCTTTTAGAGTCGTATTTTGCATTGTAACCGAGAGAATATATTTTAAGATTGTTGATTGTGGAATGTATTATTTTACCTGAATTCAAGTTTTCCTTTCAATTTACAATAAAATACCTTTACCTAACATTTCATTATCATTGTTGTAGATTAGACTCGGATTTGGGATTTGATACGAAATGTCCCACATTCACATTATACACACGAGAACCTTGTCCTCTATGCGATGAATTAAAAGAAGATTTACAACCTTTTCTCGCAAATGGCGCGTGTAAATTACAAACAGTTGACATAGCAACAAAAGAAAACTTGAGATACTTACGGCTTTATCGCCACGAGATTCCAGTATTGTTCCTAAACGGCGAATTCCTATGCAAACATCGCTTGAACGAAGGACTCCTCTTGCGGAAGCTGCAAGAATACAAGCAATGTAAATAAGATAATGGTAAGTTAAAGGAGGCTATGCGAATATACTTCAAACAAAAATACACAACTCAAATAAGTTTCAATCAAATTTTGTGTTTTCGGACGGTATAGGGGCTTTATTAACAGAACTAGGACATGATGGGTGCAACAGGTAGTCACATCGTAGAACCTAGGGATGCTCCACAACGCTCTAGACTCGCCCATTACCTGAAAGAGAACCAGACACGAGAGAAAAACCAGACAAGACAGCCCGAAGATAGCATTAGGGAATCAGGCTGTAGCTGCAGTCGTCTTAGATCTACATCTCGCCACAACCGCAATAAACATTTAAGAGCGTATTACGTGTTTATGCGAGAGTTCACAGACCAGCATCGTCGATGGCCATCGATGCGTCTAATACTTGAAGGTGCGAGGCGTTGGAGCGAATTTACTTGTCGCGAGCGACACCGATTTATTAAAAAGTGTTTGACAAATAAGAGGGTATCCTTTCATCCTTCGACTGGCTCCAAACATGGGAGACGCCATGGCAAGAGATTAAGGTCACCACCACCGGAAAAGTATCGCAGACGAATCGAACTTAGAAAACTTGTGCCCATGAAAAAGTTCTGAACATGTTTGTTTTGTTAGTACCAGTGCCTTACCTATAAATTTCATAATGTGAATAAACTTATATATAGTCGAAATGTGTATTTCAAAGTTCAGTTCAGTAACTTGCGACTCTTCTGGGCAAAGTTTTAACTAATTGCGCAAAACAATCAATACTTTACCTAACCTCATCATATCGAATATACTCCATTGGATTTAGTTCAAATTGTGCGCTAAGGATCTCAGAAACAAGACATTATTGTTCCAATAAATTATTAACTGCCAGTGAAGCATGGCAAACGATCGAGAAGTGCTGCGTGAAATATGGGAGGGCAAACTTCCAATCTGCTTCACAATGGATCTGGAAGAAGTGTACGAACTTCAACATCCAGATCCTTTCTACTTGATGGTCCCAAGGCTCTCTTATTTTCCTTTAGTTATTGACAAAGTACGTATACAATACCTCAAAATATTGATTAAATTCGATCTAAAACAGGCTTTTTGCAGGTGAAAAAACACTTTATCAGGTTTATATCGAATGACAAGAATGATCAAGACATTTGGCTGGAGTATGATGGTCAGCCATTAAAATGGCATTTTCCTATTGGAGTGTTGTATGATTTACACATGAGTAATGAGAATGAAGAAATCTCTTTGCCTTGGAACGTAACAGTTCACTTTAGCAAATTTCCTGCCACTCAAATATTTCGATTTAATAGCAAGTAACTTGTTTACCTTCCCATAGACTAACAGATATATTGATAGTGGTACATTTCCAGGGATTTGGTAGAAGCCCACTTTTTATCTTGCCTCAAAGAAGCAGACTTACTCAAGCACCGAAGTTTAATCGTGGGCTCAATGCAGAAGAAAGACCACAATCAATTATGGCTAGGGTTACAAAATGGTAACTAATTGCGTTTCACCTTTTCACCACTTACTGACATTTTAAACCGTAGATAAATTTGATCAGTTCTGGGCTGTGAACAGAAAACTGATGGAAACAACAGCTGATCAAGACTGCTTCAAACACATTCCGTTTAGATGTTACATACATGATGGGTTCAGACAGAAATTAGTGAAACCATTGGGCGACGACGGGCATAAAAAGACGCTAAGAGAATTGATTACAGAAACATTTCCAGAACTGAGTCAAGATGACGTCGTTTGTAAGTTCATTTGCTCTTCCGTCATTTTAATCATTCAACAGCGTTCTTTTGTTTGTAGACAAAGTGTGCACACATGGCATGTATCCACCCTTGGATACTCCGCTACAATGGATGTCAGAACATCTTAGTTACCCTGATAATTTCCTTCATTTATGCATTGTCACGGGATAATAATAAGCAAAGCTCATTCATTGCCAGCACAAAGCCAAAAGTGTTTTGCCAGAAGGATCAGTGGTTCACGTACGCACTATTTTATTTAGCTCACAATCAGATCAATCTTCAAAATTATAAAACTTATTTAATAAGTGTATATGTATATTTTTTATTATTCATTCTCATATTTAAGTTGTAAATAAGTAGATTATTAAATTTATAATTTGGAATGCTGAATGAATTATTTACTATGTCAATTGCTGCGGTTTAAGATTAATTCTATCAATAACTTCCTGGGCCATGCAGAATGTCGCATTCACTGGTTTAAGTTTAATAGCACTATCGGCATCCGTGTATCCTAGAAGTGACAAGGCTGCAATGCCAAATAAAGTGTGAAAAGGGTCAGGCATATCGCCAGGTCTATCTGAAATGCCTCCAGTCTCTGTATCTTGGCAAGCAAGAATAAATTCGATCAACTTATCTCTGTCTATCCAACTCAGACGCCCTAACATTTCCAGACTGGATAAAACCCACCAGGAGTAGCAAACATCTGGTAACTTTTCAGGGCGGCCATTTAATCCCCCAGAAGGCAACTGTCTCTCACATAACCACCAAGATAATGCATCCCTTTGGATCACATCTAGGTTATTCGTAATTGACAAGAACCCCACACAACAGTATATCAACCCTGAATGACTTTCAGATAAGGGTCTCGACCCAAAACCGCCATCAAAATTCATACAACTCTTAATAAAATCCAAGGCTCCCTTGATGTCAATTGCATCTAATCTACCAAGTAAACTGAGAGTCAACACTGCACAGAAAGAGAATCTTGTGTCTACTTCTCCCCATTTATCCCCAAAAAATGATCCGTCTGGTTGTTGCATAGACTTTACGTAGCTTACAACTGCATCCACATCAATAGCATGCACTTGGTCATATGTAACCAGGATTTGAACAGCACTTAATGTGTAGAGAATATGGGGATCGTGATAAACATTGGCACTGATTCCACCACTGACTGGATCTTGGCATTGTTTTATAAATTCAATTATTTCTTGCTTTGGGAGATCATCAGCTGCGCCCATTAAATCCAATGCAGTGAGTCCCCAATAAATTCCAGACATCTTCAAGTAATCGGTCATACCGCTTTCATAGCTGTCTTTATTGCGTGCATATCCCTTCAGGAATTTTATGTGTTTATCTAGAAGCAGTGTGGTTGGTTTATCTTCAGGAAGTTGCACGTCATTAGACAACTTTGCCATTGTTAAATATTCACTATAGAATTATTACGTTGTGCTTGTTTGTTGTGGCATTCGTTACAAACCGAACTGAATAACAACAACTAGTTTTGAGGTTACATTGATATTCAAGCTTCTTTGAAAAGTAAAAGTTAATTTATGGAAAGCAGTATGCTTGCGCACAGCTTTTAGGGAGACTCTCATATCACAGGTCCCATGGTGTAATGGTTAGCACTCTGGACTCTGAATCCAGCGATCCGAGTTCAAATCTCGGTGGGACCTTAATTTTACTATTAAATTATATTTTTAAAATATGGTATTTGATTAAATATTGCTTTAACTTGTTGTAGTGTAATTGAACAACAACATTTGCAATTTTAACAAATCCTATATTTTCTTGTCTAAACTACGAAAATATTTACACCTTTCGTACGAGCCCGGGTAGCTCAGTCGGTAGAGCATTGGACTTTTAATCCAAGGGTCCAGGGTTCAAGTCCCTGCTCGGGCGATCTTTTTTGATTTGTTCACTCGTGTCTTTTGTTATGCTTTTGCTTTTAAAACAATTAATTCTTATATGGAAATTATCCATAAACCACTAACAACTATAATTATGCTTACGTAGACTAAACTACTTGTCATAGACCAGCTGAGCAGCATGTTTACATACCTACGTCAGACGCTAATTCCATAAACAGTACATGACAAGTATAGCTACATCGAGAAATATCATCTGCTGCAATTTTCAATCAAACCGCATTAGTAAGGTCTTGTGCTTCTGAATGCATATAACACGACGACTGATTGTTGGTGCAGTGACGAAGTTCTGCGCGAATCGCCCGAGTCTATGCTTCCGAAGAACATTCCTACTGTACGTCTTCTAGGTTATCTAATCGAAGTACTTAGCCCTTATCTAATGCGCGTTCGTGTTGTTGTTATTGCAGTTCTTTGAGTGTCGTGAGCAAACAAAGCCATTACGCAATCCAGCACCCCGCGAAGATCAACGTCAATAAATCTTCGAATATGGACGAGTTGATCGCGAAGCGTGTGGATGACATCGTCAAGTCCGAGGAGGACAAGCGGTTGTACCGTGGGCTTGTATTAAACAATGGCATGAAAGTGCTGCTTGTGAGTGATAGCTCCACGGACAAGAGTGCAGCAGCTCTGGATGTGAATGTAGGCAAGTAGCACTGAACTAAATACAACGCTGAACCAAATAATAACACTTCCATTTAGGGTTTCTTTGTGACCCTGAGGAGGTGCCAGGCTTGGCGCATTTCTGTGAGCATATGCTCTTTCTTGGCACTGAGAAGTACCCTAACGAGAACGACTATTCGAAGTTTCTAAGTGAACATGGCGGCAGTTCTAATGCAGCCACTTACCCCGACCATACCAACTACTTCTTTGACATTCTCCCTGCGCATTTACACAGCGCCCTCGACAGGTATGAAATTCACAAATAAAACACCAAGGAACAAGTCAAAAATCCAATTTCTTTAAGGTTTGCACAGTTCTTTCTGCAGCCGCTGTTCACAGAGTCTGTGACGGAAAGAGAACTGAACGCTGTTCACAGCGAGCATGAGAAGAACATACCTATTGATGGATGGCGTCTGGACCAATTGGATCGCCACTCGGCGAGCCCTACCCACCCGTATCATAAGTTCGGGACGGGGAATAAAGTCACCTTGGAAGTGATTCCCAAAGAGAAGAACATCAATGTGCGAGAGGAGTTGCTAAAGTTCCATAACAAATGGTACTCTGCAAATATAATGAGCCTGGCGGTCTTGGGCAAGGAAAGTTTGGACGAATTAGAGGCTCTGGTCTTGAGACTTTTCGCTCACGTGGAGAACAAGAATGTGGAGCCTCCCATTTGGACAGAACACCCGTACACTGATGAGCAAATGCGAAAATATATGTACGTTGTGCCCATCAAGGACATACGTAACCTCAACATCGTATTCCCATGCGCGGATATGCAGGACTACTACGAATCGTCGGTAAGTGTAAAATCTTCAAACGTTCATTTATTGCCTCTTTCAACATGCGGGACGAGATACATAACAAAAAAAAGTAATAGCAAAAATAGTTTCATGGCCGATGATTGCGGGGAATCGCTAAAATTTAAAAAACATGATAGGTTAAAATTTATGATAGGGAAGGAACTTTTTGCACGCGGGATCATTGCAGTAACAGGTGACTTTTGAGTCTTCGGCTTCAGTACGCATGCATCTCTCGACAAAGTTGGTGCCGTAATCGAACGTGACCTCTTCTCCCTTATTAATTTGTTTCGTGGCAAAGATACACAACTTCGGATGGACGCTATCGATTCTTATTGGAATTATGTGACTGTTGGGCGCACAGCTGTGGTTTATAAATCTAGCAACATTACCCATATATGTTGGGTCTACTATTGTCAGTATCTCTCTAGTATTAACATTCTTCACGACTCTTGACGTCCCAGAGATTCTCTCGCGCAACCAGAAGATGTAATTGCAAAGATTCTTCTCCTTATACTCCTTCCAGCGCTGCTCAGCCTCCTGTGGCGTGACAACTTCTCCAGCATACTCGCAGATAAACGCGCCCTCTCTGATCCTGTTCGATGCGAACACTCCATAGCCCTTCTTCTCAGTCTGTTTTATCACAAGTGATTGGTGTGGCCCCTTGGAGACCACTTTGTATCCACATTTCGGAGAACATTTACATAAATAATTGCATTCGAATGCCGGCTTGTCACTGACCACCTCCATCTTGCCCTCGTTCGAGTACCGAATGCCATTGTTCTTGACGCAGGGACATTCTTCGGTGCATTTTTTCGTGCACGTGCAAAATGTACTGATGCCCTCTTCTCGATCAGCGCTGAACAACTTGGATGGCTGGCTGGTGGTGGTGTAGATGAACTTCGGGTCGATTGCAGCTATCATTTCCACATACTTGTCGTCCATCGTTCGTTTGTCACTCATGTTTGGGCGGATTTTCGAGATTTAAAATACTAAATAAATAATTACTTTGCGGTGATTGAAATGTGATGTCAGGCGGCGTTTAGGTTATGTCGCGCCGCGATTGAAAGGTATTTTACAGCCAATTAATGTTACCATTGGAATCGGGGCTCGGTCTTTGCGCGAATGCCTTTCTGCAACGTGCATATTTCAATATATGCCTGAGATAATTCTTTGATTCGGCGAGTCACGACAATGTCATGCAGTTTTGCACTGGAACCTTGCTTCTTTTTGTTGTTCTCAGCGCACGGCTGGATTGCGCTGCGCGCGGTCTCTTAGACCGCATACAGTCGCGCACAATTAACTCACAATCACTTTTCCAATGATTTACAACACGATGTGCCTTATTACAGCCAGCGGGCTATATCAGTCATCTTATTGGCCATGAAGGTCCTGGAAGTGTCCTGTCTGCGTTGAAAGATAAGGGATGGTCGAATAGCTTAATAGCTGGGTATAAAAGCCCCCATCGTGGCACCGGTTTCTTCGGTGTCAGCTTGGATCTGACCGAGGAAGGTCTCAAACACACTGATGAAATAATCACTATGGTTTTTCAGGTAAAAATCTTCATTTCACAAAACTTCGTTTCACTTCACATCACTTTTGAAAACTTTTTTAGTATTTGAACATGTTGAAAAAAAGCGACCCGATTGTTGCGTATCATGACGAGCAACGGGATATCTCCGCAATGTCCTTCCGATTTAAGGATAAGGAATCCCCAAGATCGTACATTTCAAGCGTGTCGCATAAACTACAGGAGTATCCCTTGGAACACGTGCTCTGCAATCATTATCTGATTACTGATTGGCGTCCGGATATCATCAAACAAATTTTGAATGATATACATCCGAATAAAATTCGCGTTGGGGTCATAGCTAAATGCTTTGAAGGCCAAACGGACCAGAATGAACCATGGTATGGGACTTCATACAAGTTAACTCCGATTCCTGAGCAAACACTAAAAGTTTGGCAGAATGCTGGTCTCAGCAAAGATCTGCATTTGCCCAGCATGAATGACTTCATTCCGGATTCTTTTGAGTTGCATCCTTTGGATAAAGATGTAAGTAAACACATCAAGTTACTTAAGGTAAAGTTGTGACAATGGAAATCTTACAGATTACAGAACATCCTAACATAATCAAAGACACGCCGATCACGCGAGTTTGGTTCAAGCAAGATGACAAGTACCTTTTGCCCAAAGCGAATTTAATGTTTGATTTTGTTAGTCCGTTGGCGTACCTAGATCCTCTCAACTGCAATCTCACGCATATTTTCACACAGTTATTCAAAGACGCTCTCAATCAATATGCCTATGCTGCAGAATTAGCCGGCTTGAAATGGGACTTAAGTAATACTAAATACGGATTAATTGTAAGTTTCTTTGTTTTTCACTATTTTTGTTGTTGCGACGGAGAACCGCCACCTTTTTATTATTTTGATTTCGTTTTTAGCTTTCTATTGGTGGATTCAGCAACAAACAACACATTTTTCTAGATAAAATAATGAAAGAGTTATGTCAATTTAAAGTGGACCCGAAGCGATTTGAAATATACAAGGAAAACGTACGGAAACTTTAAAGAAAGAATATTTTAAGTGTATCATCACTAAACTATTTTATTTTCAGTATGTAAGAACTTTGAAAAACTTTTCCGCCGAACAACCGTACCAACACGCTGTTTATTACTTGGCTGTATTATTAACTGAACACTCATGGACCAAACAGGAACTGTTAGCTGCCGTGGATCGTATGTTATCAAGACTAATATAGCTGAGAACCACTAAAGTAACAAATGTCAAATTTTAGAAGTGACTTTAGACAAGTTGGAAGCGTTTATACCACAGATACTTAGCAAACTGCACATCGAATGCTTCATTCATGGT
The DNA here is from genome assembly GCA_003054995.1 of Aleochara bilineata. Classification (NCBI taxonomy): domain Eukaryota; kingdom Metazoa; phylum Arthropoda; class Insecta; order Coleoptera; family Staphylinidae; genus Aleochara; species Aleochara bilineata. The sequence continues at coordinate 40,302 of NBZA01007549.1, read as the reverse complement.
GATGCCAACCGACAAAAAGCCCTCGATTTAGTTGAGGTGGTCGAGAAGCACCTCAACGACAGTGTGAACATGTCGCCATTACTGCCACGCCAATTACTGCTTAACCGGGAACTGAAGCTTGAAGATGGCTGTAATTACGTTTATTCCGTTCAAAATGACATTCACATCTCTTCCTGTGTGGAGATTTACTACCAATGCGGACTTCAAACCAGAGAAACTAATATGCTTTTGAATCTTTTTGCCCAAATAATCCAAGAACCCTGTTTCAACGAATTGCGAACCAAGCAACAATTGGGCTACATTGTGTTTAGCGGAATGCGACGTGCAAATGGCGTTCAAGGATTGCGAATTATTGTGCAGTCAGATAGACATCCGGAGTTCATCGACGAGCGTATTGAGGAGTTTTTGAAAGAAATGAAGGTTTGTCGTCAATAATTGATAGGGTTTTGTTATAATCTGTGCAACTTTGTAGACTTATCTGACAGAAATGTCGGATGAAATGTTCAACAAACATAAGGATTCCCTAGCAGCACAACGACTCGAGAAGCCTAAACAACTCTCCATGCAGACACTAATCTTCTGGTCGGAGATCACCAGCCAGCAGTATCACTTCGATAGAGCGAATGTTGAAGTGGACTTTTTACGGACGATCACCAAGGAGGACCTGCTTCAGTTTTACAACGACTTGATTGCGGAGGACGCTGTCCATAGGCATAAGATTAGTGTGCATGTTTTGTCCACCGCCGAGGGTGGAGCCGGCCAAGGGACAAGTACAAGTGCAGAAGCAACCCTGTCAAGTGACATTAACGGGAAGCCCGTGCAGCGGATACAGGACGTGACTGTGTTCAAGAGTGCTCACGGAATGCATCCTCTTGTCCAGCCGTATATCAACATTACGCGCAAGGGTAACAAGTGTAAACTTTAAATCAATTTGTTTACTAGTTCAATTAAATTAAATTGATAAATCGTCAGTTGACGAATAAGAATAAGATTTGTATTATGCAATTTTCAACTGAACCAGTGTTAAGACGTACGTACCTGTGAAGTTATCCATTAAATGTACTTATTAAATGCAAATTCTCAAGATGGCTGGTGCTTTTTGACTTTGCCTTCACTGTTCACTATCATACTCTTGTCAATCATAACCTTATTTGTTGCACTTGTAAAGTTAGAAAATTAAGAGTTTAATAGATAACATGTTTCCGTCATGAATATACTGCCGTAGTTTACGGATTAATGCGCTATAGTTGTTGCCACTGTTTAATTGGAAATCACGATGCTCTTTTCGCGGATGCAAGAGGAAAAGTTTGTACGCGAAGTTGCGCGGCGCTAAGTTACTAACAATTGAAGCGGTTATTTCATCTGTGTTCTGATTGGCGCTCAGCGCCAAGAGTGCATCCACGTCAGACTGTTTGAAAATTTGTACCAACTTAAAAACACCAACTTGATTCTGAATGTTTAAACGTAGTTGGTATATAGAATCTGTTGAATTGAATTAAAGCAATTTTTGTTTGTTATATTTTGAAGGTTGTTCATACCTTGATAGCTTATTTCCGGGCTTACTAGGGTTACATCTTCATATAGATTTTCCGATGCGTTGAAAATTGTCCAATAATAAGAATACACATGATGAAGTGGTGATGAAGATTTGCTATGAAGATTACGCCTTTTGCTACGATGAGGGGAAACTGGGTGAAATTTATTACTGCTATGGGTTGGTGTGTGGTTTGTCAGTAGATCTCTGATCAGTTGGAGTTCCTGTAAAATTGAATGTGTTGCCTTCTTCAGCTCTTTGGAGGTGCAAACGCCTTTTAATTCCCTGGTTATGGTTGCATTTGCGGTTGCCTGCAATTCTTCGGTGGCGATTTTACAAAATGTGTGTTGAGTTTCTTCAACTGGCCCATAATCTAAAATACAGGTATCTGTAACTTGCCTTCGTTTACTATTCACACTCAAGTACCACTGTTTGTTAAGTTATTCACATTCTCATTAGAAGTTAAATTTTCAGACAGAAACCCTCGTAGCAGGAAAAAATACCAAATACAGAAAACTTGTTGCAAATACAGGAACATTGTAGATGAACGATTGCATTACTTCAGAGTCTTCTCTCCAACCAGTTCTATTTATATTATTTTTTAAACAAATGGCAGTCGTAAATTTAAAGTAAGTATAATATGTAATGAGGATTATTAACACACGCATAAATAATGCAATATTAGTGGGTTTGGAGTTACTTATCCGTTAACTTTAAATTGTTTTCAAATTGAATCACGATCAGAATGTAGGTCGTGACGGTACCAACCAGCTGTTCCACGTTCCAATAATTGATTAAAGCATTTAATTAGGGAAATAAAACACAAATCATTAAACTTGTACCCATTCATTAATGAGTACAATGTCATTGTACTTGTACTGATATATTATGATACTTACGTGCGAGAGCAATGAGCCATTAACAGGAAATCCTTGACAAATCTCAAAAGTGATTTCATTGTGGAGATTTTGAAAAGCAAACATCATCTAAAATATTTTAAAGTCGATAAAACAAATTTTTTTTCTAAATGATAATGTTAGCTTGAGGTATGTATGTGGGGATATAGCTCAGTGGTAGAGCGTTCGCTTTGCATGTGAAAGGCCCCGGGTTCGATCCCCGGTATCTCCAAGTCTTTTCCTTTTCTTGTTTTTATTTAAACTTACTTTTGATTGATTTTCTTCTGTGAAGCATAACCGTTGCTCAAACATGATCTGTAATGTTTTATTTGCCTCCAATGGCATTGAAATCGACGCCCAAATGACAGAAACAATTTGAAACATGCAGAACGCAAGTAGAAGGAATGTATACAGCAGTAGCAAAAACTCATTCACTTGGTCGCGACCAATAAGTTCATTGGACAGAAAGAATGCACTTGCCACAGTTGTGACTGTGCTTTGCATAACAACAAACAATATTTGCTTGGAATATGCGACATTCAACAATTGCGTAATACCACAGAGATATCTATGCAGCTGCTTGACATAGTCCATCACTTCATTAGTCGCCATTTTCTGCGATTGTTTCATCTTTAGGTAGCAATTCAATAACCAGAAGCGCCGTCTCAGAGCAAAGCTTATCGTCAAGAACTGCGTTATCAGTAAAGTGGTTACAAACACAGGCAAGACGTACATAAACCACTGCGCAGCATTTTCCTCCAGGTAATTTGCGTGCTCCAAGTACCCAGCCAGGAAGAACCATCCATAATTAAGAAAAATCGATATGTAGATGTATACTTGGTGGTGGGATTGTTCCCAGTAAGATAGGTCCAAACCGCGATGCTGCAGTGAAGCGTCAAGGAACTCAAGATGGTTAACAACTTGAGCGATTTTATATCGATTGCGATAGTTGAAGATCACACAGATACAAGTAGCCGAAGCACTCATATAAGCCTCCAAGGAGTCAGTTGCTTCTTTAAGAAAGTTACCAATATCAACCATAAGATACATGTCGCTGATGGGCTCAAATGTGAAGACGTACACAAAGAATAAGACGACGAGTACACAACAGATGAATGACCACACGGAGTTTTTTAAAGTCACACAAGTTTTAGTTTTTTTCACTTTTGCATCTCCAAATTGCGATTTGATTGTTTGTACTGAGACTGGAGATAGTCCGATAATTTTTGAAGAGTAGAATAAGGGTTTTAAGAGTGTACCTACTGTTATGGTCATTGTAACATTACTGAAACCTGAAAATAAAACCCCAAAATATATAAGCATTGATTCATGAGTAAATATTTGTCTCTTTGTTCCTGATTTGTTGATTCTATTATTGTTTTGTCCTTGATTAATAGCTTGTTACTCGCATATTGATTTTCAATCAATCGAAGACCAGTTTTTAAACTATGGTAACGTATTAAGGGTGCTCTGGAAACTAAAACAAAGTTTACTAAAATTTGGCAAAACAAATGGTTTTGCAATCACACTGTAAATCATTCCTTACTCATTTGCCCCACACAACACAGTATTTTGAAATGGAGAAACTGGTAAGATAATAAACGCATTGTAAATAGCATTTTTAAGTAAAATATAATTTAGATGAATAGTCAGCAAGAAAAAGTAATTATTGAAGAAATAGATAATAATGCGGACTTACCTTATCAATCTGAAGATGTGCCAATTGATCTCAGTTATGATTCCTGCAAACTGAAAGATAGAGAAGCATCTTTAGAGGTTGACTCCCCGAATAATTCTCTTAATATGCAAACTCACCAAGTGCCTGATGACGATGAAATTGAGGCTTGTGCTTTTCAAGATATTCAAACCACATCAGTGCATTCAGTTCAACCTTCAACTATCAAAATTAGATCTGAAATAGTCGACAATGATAGACCTTTCATCAGCACCCAAGAAAGGTCTTTCTGTCCTGAAAATGCTTGCATGTTTCCTGTCAATTCCCTTAATTCCTATTCCCAACAACAACCACAGTTCAACGAACCATCCAAACTGTCCCAGATGTCTGTGAATAATCAAATTGAAGTTCTGCGCGCTGCCAAAACACTCTTCTCTAAGAAAACGCGCACACTGTATCACTGGATTTACCCCAACACACCAAAGTTTCAATTGAAAGCAGCCGTCTCCTTGGCATGGGACAACATGGGCATGCCTGAGAAGCAATTCTACATCTCGCAGGTCTTAGGAAAGTTTGGACGTTTGCAGAACAAGTTAATGATCAATCCTCAGCTGGAGTATCTCAGTTCCATTCACCCGAATGATGATGAGATCCGGCAAGAAGAAACACAAAGTGCGGTTATGAACTTGCTAAATTCAACAGGCGGTGATAAGACACCCGTTCTGACAGTGCCCTCGTTTCCTCCTCTGCCAATAAAGCCCAAAAAACGAGGACGTCCCAAGAGTTATCGACCTGATATCTTGCAACAACAGCAAGTGCATTATCAGCCCCAAGGGCAGCGTCCGGAGATGTATTATAGATATCATGTTCAACCACGTATAAAGCGATTACGCAGAGAATTTCTCATGCCGGATGATTGTGAATCCCGTGCTAATGCTACAGAAACAAGAGTTTTCAATCATAATGATTTTACTGATGATCCTGAACTCCACAATGAGTTGGAAACATTTCACTTTAATTTAGACACAAATGTTTAACTTTCAGGATTAATTTCTTGTTTGTTTGTTGCGTGACTGACACAACTTTCCATTGAATTTTAATTGAATTTGGTGACTTTTGTTAAATCTTTGTTTTATTTAATCGTTATAAAAATTGGTATTTTCCTTAATTTTATAAATATTTATAAAATCTATGTGTAATAACATAAACAATCAAGAAATAAATCAATTACAATATCTTAAAATTTGCAAGTACGATGTAAGATAGTAAGTGAGAGAAGTAGAAGACAAGAAATAAAAGACAATACTGGCACTTGAAAAAAAACAGTGAAATACAAATAAGAAGACTCACTAACAGTTCTTTTCTGAGAGTTTCTGAGAGTTGAAGTATTATATAAAAAGAAAAAGAGAAAAAAAACACTTTGTAATAAATTAGCGCATTAGTTATTGTTTCGTTGCCTATTCTGGTTCTGATTTTGATTCTGATTCTGATTCTGGTTTTGTTTGTTAGGCACTGGTATAGCACCGGCTGGTAGGTTGAAATTTTGTCCATTGTTGTTATGATTCTGATTGCCCTGTCGTTGAGGAATATTTGGTACATTCTCCTCTCCGTCATCTTGTTGTGGTGGTGCTACCGTAGAGGGAACGTCACAGTCTTCAGTCGGAGGAACCACACATCGCAGAGAACGTCTGTCAAATACTAACATGGCAGGACACCGTTGGAGACGTGGATATCCGCCTTGACATTGCCAATAGCGGTTGCAAGATTTGCCCAGAGGAACATTACCATTGGCATCGTCATTGCACAAAGCTAATAAAACAAGATATAATTAAACATCAACAAAAACAATAAGAAAATCAATCAACGTACGATGCTTTTGACAACCATCTACATTTTCAGGCCAGTCACAGGAATGCGACTTTTCGTTGTAGAGTAAACCGCCAATGCAAAGCTGCTCGGTGGCGGTGCCATTCCAACAAGTCCAATATCTGGTACAAGAAGTCTCATGCCCGAAAATACCATACAACCAGTCGCAATGTTCAGTACCAATCGGTGGATCTGTCGAAAGAAAATACAACAGTGAGAGGTGATAATAGAGAGTTATAATTACGTCTTACTAGCTTGCTGTTTGCCATCGCAGTAATTGGATCTCCATGGGTAGTCGCATCCTTCGGTCACACCACGGTTCTTTCCAGCGAAGACTAGACCATTGGGACAGTCGTATAACTCGGCTTGACCATTCACGCATTCCCAATATCTGTCACAATAAGTGACATCAGCCACAACTCGGGCTTTGGACTGACATGGGTCTTCTTGGTTTGATTTCTGACCAACAGCAACCCCTATGTAGACAACCAAAAACAGTATTTATATATAGTATTATAACACTACTTATAGCATATGTAAACACTCATCAATCAGTCTTATTGTCAAGTACCACGCCTTTCATTTACAGGAGTGCATAATAAGCAAAAGAAAAGAAGCAAGAAACCCAAATGAACAATGCATGGAATGTGAATTAGTGTTGGCTTTCAATAAGCAAACAGCCAGATACAAGAAGTAGGAGGAACATCAATAATTCATCAAAGTTGCCCAATTATTCAGCAAGAAGATGATTAGTAAGCAATCCACATCTACATTTTCTTCTTTTTGTATTGTGGTTTCAGTTATTCTTGGAATCGCCGTGGAGAATCGTGTTTTTATGCAAACTAAAAGTTCATGGTCAGCACATGAACAACACTTGATTGATAGATAACTTTATATTTATAGACCAATACCGCCGGCAGCTTCGTGGAAATTTCCTTCTTATTTATTTTTGCAATAGAAATGCAAGTTTATGATAGATTTTATGTTACAAATGCCAGCCAGACATGATCGTAAGCAGAAACATACATAAAGCAAACAAACAAATGTGACTTTCTCTAGCAGTTCCAGCAGAATTTAAATACAAAATAATTTCAAACCAAATTTGCTAATAATAATCGATGGCTTTAAATGTGAAACGAAAATATGCTAATATAATGCTCACGTTTTAAATTCTACTTGTTACACAATCAATTTGTTAATAAATTCTAATAAAGTCTTAAGAATAACTACGAATAACTAATGAAGAGGAGGATGTAAGAAACGTACTTTATTCTACTTTGTTTGTTAATAGCTCTCAAGCGTGAGAATGTTTTCAATGTCAAGTTACCATCGTTTTGCAAACAAGAATAGTTTTTAAAAAACAAAAAGCATTCAGTTTTGAGGCCAGTACAGTGCGCAGTGCTGAGATATTTGTGTTATTTGGCAATGGCAAGGCGAAGAACTCTTAAGAATGCGCATGATCCACTTTTATCTTAAAGATTTCGATACTTTTTAGCAGTATTAATCAACTTCAAGTTTCAGAATACCAAATGATGACCATTAGGACATCCATTGAGCAATGAGACTCAGACTGAGCATGAGCTTGCGCTGTAATGCATTTTATTACTCAATAACTTGGAGCAAGAAAATCTTATAAGAAATAAATATAACAAATTATGCCGAAGTGGCCACATTACAAACAAGATTGATATTTATTAGCAAAACAGTTCAAGGATGTTCTGGGCAGCGTTGCTGTGAGAAATCTATTTCTCTTAAAGTCAGCTCAGCTCTTAAGTATCATAGTTAAGCATTTTACTTTTTACTAATTTGCTTTTATAATGTTATAGATTTTTTGGTTGAAATTAGATTGCAACAGATTTAATTACAACTTCGATTTAGATGAATGGCAAAATGAAATTATGCTCAAGTCCACGAAAATAAATAAGACGGCGAGTGAGAGTTGGCGCTGATTGAGACTAAGCACGACGTCGTCGACGAAATTCTGCGCAAGGAAAAAAACACTTTCACTCGTCGCCGACCGCACTGCAGCGTCGAGGACCGAATGGTCCATCTCCGTGCTCACTCTACGTCCAATTCGCTTTCTACTTGTAATTCATTCAAACTGTAGATACGTTACAATATGTACCTTCAAATCTAATTTCAATTCCAACAAAACCAAACTAAAAGTGATTTATGATTTTTAGTGAAGCAAGACTTCACTTCGAGTCATGGCTGTTCAAGTTTACTCAATCTTTGCAATGTGTGTAATGTATCCACGTTCATTGTAAGAGCATTTTTTGAACAAACACGCGGAAACGCGCCCAACAGGAATGAAAATAAAGAGAAAAGAAAAAGTCGATGTGAGTAGCTTGGCGAACAACGTTAGAAAGGACGTACGAGTACATACAGATATCGTTTATCGCTGCTTGGCGTGCACCGAGACCAAGCAACGAGTAAGTATTTCAATTTCGAGTAATTGTGCGCGATTTGCTTTCATTTGCACTCTCTATCAAATCAGGCGCGCGCATATTCAGCAGGATTTAATTCGTCTAATTAAGAGCAATTACTATGTAATTAAACGCACAGCATACAAGCAAGTTCTTGCAAATTTTAAAACAAACATTTTTTCATGAATGACAAACTCATTAAAAGTTACCATGGGCTATTTTCTCTCGGCGAAAAGTTATCGCAACTTATTAAACACTGAGGTATGGCAAGCAGGTATTAGATAACAGAGCAAATCTTCGAGGAATCCGCATACTTTCGAAATACCAGCCGAGCCAAGTGTCACATAATCAACGTAATCTATGATGGCTCTAGGCTGAGATGAAGCTACCCGTAATCTCTTCGTGTAAGCAAATTAGTACCGACAAACAAGTTGTTATATCATCAGGCAGCTCTTTTCACACCTCTGATGAACCAACGCGGATGAAATGTATTTCTTCGTCGGAGAGGAGACAGCCAGTAATTTGTTTTAGTGCGCATATTTCTCCATTTCCTTTAGTTTCAGTTATGTTATGTTATGTTAGATCGATTACGTATGAAAGTGAAACGGCAGCAGAGAGCTCTGAAGAGCTTCATGATATAAGATGCTCTGACAAATTTAAATCTCCTATAAGTTATGTAAAAGTTACGTGTAAACACTAATCGTTTATTCTTTTTTGCTATTCCTGCTTAATAATGCAACAATAAAGTGACAATGACATTGATTAAATGCATTCAGTTGGTCAGTTGGTTGCCTAATATTAGAAACAAACAGTTTTTTCAACGGAAACAAAGTTTAAAATACTATTCACTATATACTTAGTTAATATGATAATGAAAAAGAGGAAACTTTCCCTTTCTATTCAGTTCACTTAAGTTCAGTTCATACTGGTTCAAGATAATGTGTACTAACTAAATTAAATTGAAAGAAAGTCTTAAAAGTGACTACGAATGAAACGAATGTAAACGATTAGCTATAAGTCACAAATAATTATTATAGGATATTAAAAATGATGAATATTTACCAAAAACTAAGAGAAGTCCAACCAAACACAATTCACTTTTATGCATTTTAAATTATTTAAGAAATTACTATACTAGTTACTTTACAACTAAATTAAATTGTTAAATATTGTACGTTGGCGAATTTAAACTATAAACGTTGTGTCTTCTTGATGGTTAAACGCAAACTGGCTGAAGGAAAGCTCGCCGGTGCGCTTTTGTCGCTCGGCGTTCATTCTTTGAATGGCGGTGTTGGAGGTGAGGGCGACAATTGCGTCCTCATAACTTTCAACATTACCTTGTTCACTACTATAGCATGATATGCGATGACAATCCTTACAAGATCTCTTCAATTGTTTCGCTAACATGAATTTCGCATTTTCTTCCGTGACAATATGCAATATTAATTAATTAATTAAATCGCAATCAATTTGCAATGCATAGCAATTTAAAGGTAAACCACCTCAAACTATAGTAAAAAGTTACCAAAACAAGAATGAAAGTAAAGATAATCGGTCATAGTGAATAAAACCACAATAACAAGACAAAAACAAGTTCAAGTGCGTGAATGACGCCTTGAAATGTCCGTGACAAACCCACCAAATCATGCAATAATCAAGCTGAAAACCAACCGCATGTTCAGCCATGCACATAAATGTCAATCACTGCTCGCGTTGAATATTTCAACGAATCCAGCGCATTTGCAAATTTGACAAAGACTTCACCATACAATACCGTTCTGTGCTGATTTCTAATTCAATTCGTTTACTTTATATGACCGGTTATCAACACAGTTCTCGCTCGTACTGGCTGAGATCCATTTCTTGTGGTGCGCAGTGATGAACAACAGCTGATTAATTTCTATAGAAAGTTTTTCACGATATCATCGCTTTAATCCAATATGTTTCTTTCGATCGTGAACAATCATATTGTACTTTCATCACCTGTATTCATTTCATGCTTGGCAGGCTTTTATCGTAATGTTTATTTAATAAACTCCACAGCTGCCAGCATTTTCTACCGAACGAACAATAGATTCATGCATTCCGCGCATACTTCAAATATTCAATCAGTTAATCATCGCTAAGTAAGCTGGAATAAGTATTAATTTATACATATTATAGAATAATTGCATAGCAGTTAATCTATTAGCGCAGCAAGTATTTCCACTTTCGTGCAATATGTAATTTCACCTTCTGGCAAAGTGCGTGGATAATATAAATAAATCAATACTTCTTATTTAATTTTTAGTTAATATGCAAATTCTTTCCAACTCTTTTGTTTTACGCCTGCGCTTGCGCTTGTGCATCAATTAGTAATCAAAAGCAAAGAAAAAGCAATTCAAGGTTTTCATCACGATTGCATTTTTTGTTGCTTTGTGTAAACTAGAATCGCAAACGCTGAGAACTTTATTAAACATTTTCTAGATCGCTGTTACTGCAAGATAATATCATTATATTCATTGCTAGACTGCGTTGTGGAATTTTGTGCTTTTTCGTTGAAACAAAGCGTGTGTCGCAACGCAGTTGCAGTTGCAAGTGCGCATTAATTAATTAGGAACGTTAAGCACTTACACGTGAGGTTGCATCGGAACAGACACAGCTAACAGGTCTTCTGTTGTCGCCGAGATGATTGTTAATGATTGCGAAGCGAATTCGTCATGGGAGGTTGCCCGAAAAGGCCGTAAACTTTCTATAGACGTAGACAAAGCAAACATTTATTGTTTCTAAACAATGACAAATAAGGTATAATCTGTCAAAATCCTAGTGAAAAATTCAATATTGTATTGTTTAGAACTTATTACGACCTCTAGTAAAGGACCGCCAAAGCAAAGTTCATAACACCGACATAACCTAATCCAAGTGCAATGTTCACTTTTAAATAGCTTTTTAGTAAACTTTGATTGTTACAATGCGTTTTCGATCAAATTATTATCTCATCACTTAATATCAGGCAGTGTACGAGACCACTCGCTGAGTGGCGACATTATAACACGTGGAGAATGTTGAGGAAGCTTAACGAACAAATTTACCAAGCAATTAAACCGTGCCATATTTCATTAAGGTAGGCCATGCAAATTAGTTTTAAACTTTATAAATAGACAATGTTGAATTTCTTTGCAGGCCTAATGCACGACCGGGAGTATGGATCAGTTTTCTGGTACCCCTTGCGATTATTATATCAGTGATAAAACATCCCAAAGAAAGTTCAGAAACTTACAAAGTGAGCGCAGTTTTGGCACTTGGATTGACGCTTACAAATCTAGTTTTCATTACGCAATGCGTGCGTGGCGAAGATATTCGTAGAGTCAGGGGATTGCATAGTGTACCTGGCGCCGTTGTTGGTATTATTTATTATGCTCTCTTAGAAAAAGGTACGCAACTCCACCACCACCACTGTTATATGTACCCTAACATGAATTTCTAGGTTTCCTATTTAGTTTTGTTAGCGGATTTGCCTCTGGTATTGGATACTACCAGTTGTTTTTATTCCTACTGAGAAGATGTAGGCGATGTTTTACAGTCGGTGAAGCTCAAATACTTGCTCAAAGTTTAATATTGTTGCTCTGTAGTGGAACTCATATAATCCACAAGAGTATTTTATCGGTGCCTTATACAAATCTTCAGTTATCAACGTTGACGATTGTTGTGGGTTTATTAAATATTGGATTTCTATGCATGTTATGCTATTTATTTCCGCGATTACGTCAAGTCGTTCCATTTTACACTGTTTTTGTCGCTGTTTGTATTTTTGGAATTGTAATCCCTTTGTGGATTTTAATGCGGAAGAATCCAGTCATTTGGATTCTTGAATTTTTATGTAAAAACATTTCTACTGTAAGTATTAATTGTAATTAATTAACTTTTTCTCTATTTATGTTGAGTTTTCTTAATGTTTTCAGATAAAAATAGTATTTTATTGGACTTTATGCTCGATCTTAGCAGTGATTGCGATTAACCAACGTTCATCTACTGAGAAAAAAGCATCAACAATCTCCCGTAAAATCTTCCACATTCTAGCCGTTGTTGTATACCTGCCAGGACTAATCTACCAATGCACATTACTATACTTAGCCAGCGGTGTGGTTCTTGGGATCTTCATTACTCTAGAACTCATACGCATTTTAAATATCCCGCCATTGGGACCAAGTCTTCGCGATGCGTTTGAAATTTTCTCTGACGAGAAAGACACGTTCATTGCATTGTCACCGATTTATCTGCTGGCTGGAATATCGCTTCCGATCTGGCTGCACCCAGCGCCTTGCGACTTGACTGACTCATCCGGCTACTACCTATTACCTTTGGTTAGTGGACTGATAACGATTGGCATTGGAGATACGGCGGCGAGCGTCATCGGATCTAAGTTTGGGTATCATAAGTGGCCCGGCACGATGAAAAGCGTAGAAGGAACGGTTGCCTGCGTTTGCGCGCAAATGTTCAGCATCTTTGCGCTGTTGTTTATGGACTTGATAATACGTGGACATCAACTGCTCATTAAGGGGCTGATTGCTGCTGTCGTGACTTCGTTAGTCGAGGCGCAAACCTCGCAGGTGGATAATCACACACTGCCCTTGATCATGTATATTCTTGTTATGCTATAATAAAATCGAATGACAAATATTTTATTTCAAAACTTGTTCATGAATAGTCACGGCCATTCCTAGAGTTTAGTAACACGATAAGCAACTCATTTGCCTGTTATTGTGATGGTGAAAACATATATTAGTTTATGATATGAAGTATCATGCATTCAGTATTTTTGCGCGCACGCCAATCATAACATCGTTTTAATATGTTGAAACTTCACCAGAATGCGAATTGTATTCTCAAGTTTAAACGATTTTTAAGCAGTAATCCAATACCAAATAAAAATCCAGAAATATCTTGCACAGGGGTAAGTAAAATAATTACTTCTTTATAATTCTTAAACTACTACCTGATGATCTTTAGATATTTTATAACAATGAATTTCACAAATCGAAATCCGGAGAAACTTTTAAAACTACCAATCCGACGACCGGAAAACATATAACTCAAGTGCAAAAAAGTGGAAAAGATGATGTTGAATGTGCAATCAACGCTGCTGAAGTCGCATTTAAACCGGGCTCTCCTTGGCGGACAATGGACGCTTCCGAACGGGGAAAACTTTTGTACAAACTCGCGGAGTTAATGGAACGGGATATTGACTATTTAGCCGTAAGTTCCGCCATGTTGGTATTTTTTGTTTTTGATTTTAAATCACAAATTTCTTATAATTAGAGTTTGGAAACTTTGGACAACGGCAAACCAGTCACTTTTGCGTATCACGTCGATGTAAAAACCGGAATAAACCTTCTCAGGTACTACGCAGGGTACGCAGACAAAAATTACGGGAAAACAATCCCTATTGATGGGAACTTTATGGCTTATACGCGACATGAACCTGTTGGTATTTGCGGTCAGATCATCCCCTGGAACTTCCCTATTGTAATGTTCGCCATGAAAATCGCGCCTGCCTTAGCTACCGGCAACACAGTTGTGGTCAAACCAGCAGAACAAACCCCCTTGACGGCTTTGTACTTGGCAAAGTTATCGCAGGAAGCAGGCTTCCCTCCAGGGGTATTGAATGTCCTCCCAGGCTTTGGAGATGTAGGTGAAATGATTGTCCGAAGTAAAAAAGTGGACAAAATAGCATTCACAGGATCGACGGAAGTCGGACTGAAGATTCAACAAGCTTCAGGTGTGGGTAACTTAAAACGAGTTACTTTAGAACTGGGAGGAAAAAGTCCTAACATTATCCTGGCCGATGCAAATATTGAAGAGGCTGTTGAGCATGCGCATCAGGCCATATTCTTCAACGCCGGTCAGGTCTGTACAGCGGGGTCGAGAACTTTCGTCGAAGAAAAAATCTATGATGAGTTTGTCGAGAGGTCAATTGAACGGGCGAAGAAGCGCATAGTGGGAGATCCGTTCAACGTCCAAACGGAGCAAGGACCTCAGATAGATAACGTCCAGATGGACAAAATCTTAAGTATGATCCAAGCGGGAGTGAAAGAGGGCGCCAAACTGTTATATGGAGGCAAACAGCACGGGAGCGAAGGATACTTTGTACAACCTACGGTGCTAACGGATGTGAAAGATGATCATAGACTTGCCAAGGAGGAAATTTTCGGGCCTGTTCAAAAATTATTTAAATTTAGACAACTGGATGAGATAATTGAACGCGCCAATAACACAAATTATGGTCTGGCCGCAGCTGTTTTTTCGAAGGATATAGACAAGGTCAACTATTTGGTGCAAGGCATACGCGCGGGTACTGTGTGGGTTAATTGTTATAACATTGTCAGCGCTCAAGCCCCATTTGGAGGGTTTAAAAACTCTGGCCATGGGAGAGAAAATAGCGAGTATGGTTTAAGACAATATACAGAAGTAAAGTCTGTGATAACAGCTATTCCAAAAAAAACCTAACTTCATACGAGATAAGTGTGTAACGATTGTTGAATAAATTTTCTTATCGCTTACATATTTCAAATTATGTCAAGTGTCCATACGTTTAGCGGTGAATGCGTCTTATTTATAAATTCCCGTCATGTGTAAAACATCGTATAAGTAACTTACTTTCGCGTTGCTTGAAGTCCTACTCCGATTCGTGTTCCCTGCCACTCGCAGTATTTACGCTGCGCCTGCGAATTTTCACGTCATACCAGTTTGAAGCATCAGCAAGTAAACACTATCGACAATCATTTGATGATCACTGTCATTATGTTACGCACGTTACAACGCGTTTGCAAGGCCAACAAGTTGAATAATTGCCGACAATATGCCGCAATCCCCCAGGCGAATCCTAACCCTAGTGTTCAGTATACCGGTGTAAGTATTAAACTAAATTAATTCATGCATGAATTTGACTGTCAAGGTTGTTGTTCAAATAATAAACATGCACTTAACTCGAACATTCTAGGTTTTCATAAACAATGAATGGCATAAAGCAAAGTCTGGAGAAACATTCAATACCATTAATCCTGCGACTGGCGAAGTGATTGCTGAGGTTCAAAAGGGAGGCAAACAAGATGTGGATCTTGCCGTTGATGCTGCATATTCTGCCTTTAAACTGGGATCGCCATGGAGGACAATGGATGCAACGGAACGTGGCCGTTTGTTATACAAATTGGCTGATCTGATTGAGGAAAATGCCTCATACATAGCTGTAAGTTACAATAACTTATAAACATGCTATACTTGAATATCCTATTAATGATAGTTTATCTATTTTATGAATGTTGAAACACTGCCGCGCATACTTTTTATAATTTATCGTATTTACGAAAGGTTTACCATGATTTAATCGTGTAATGTTAAGATAAAAATGTTTGCGCTTGTATTATCACCGACTTTCGGGAGATAAATACTACTTTTGTAGTTGACCATTTCTAATAGACGATTAATTATAGAGTTTGGAGACTTTGGATAATGGGAAACCATACACAATGGCCTACGCGGTTGACATCCTTGGAAGTGCCAAGTACATGCGATACTATGCTGGTTATGCCGATAAGAATCATGGAAGAACATTACCTATCGATGGGAATTATCTGGCGTACACGCGCCATGAACCTGTGGGAGTTTGCGGGCAAATTATCCCGTGGAACTTCCCACTAATGATGTTCACTTGGAAAGTAGCACCTGCGCTCGCCATGGGCAACACTGTTGTTCTTAAGCCAGCAGAGCAAACACCATTAACCGCTCTCTTCATGGCTCAACTTGCCAAAGAGGCCGGTTTTCCCGCTGGTGTTCTGAATGTGGTGCCTGGCTTTGGGGAAGCAGGTGAAGCCATCGTGAGAAATCCAAAAGTGGATAAGTTGGCGTTCACTGGCTCAACTGAAGTTGGCATGAAAATTCAACAAATGTCTGGGGTTGGTAACCTTAAGCGTACTACGCTTGAACTTGGCGGTAAAAGCCCGAATATTATCCTAGGAGATGTGGACATGGCCACCGCCGTTGAACAAGCGCATCAAGGACTGTTTTTCAATCAAGGACAAGTGTGTTGTGCTGGTTCACGTACTTACGTTGAGGAGAAAATCTACGATGAGTTTGTCGCGCGGTCGGTCGAACGAGCGAAGAAACGCGTCGTTGGTAATCCCTTTGATCCCCAAACTGAACAAGGACCTCAGGTGGATGAAGCACAGATGAAGAAGATTTTGGGTTTGATCCAAGCTGGCGTCAAAGATGGCGCTCAACTGGCTTGTGGTGGGGAAAGGTATGGCGACCAAGGGTACTTCGTGCAGCCAACTGTTTTTGCGAATGTGCAGGATAATCACGTTATTGCCCGCGAAGAGGTACTTTTAAAAAACACTAACTGTAACTACGTACCTAAGTTATTATTTGTTTCGTTTTTAGATATTCGGTCCAGTTCAACAAATTATTAAATTCAAGAACTTGGATGAAATCATCGCGAGGGCTAACGACTCAAACTATGGTCTTGCCGCGGCTGTTTTCTCGAAGGATATTGACAAGATCAACTATTTGGTTCAGGGGCTAAAAGCAGGCACTGTCTGGGTAAACTGCTACAATATATTCAGCCCCTCTGTTCCTTTCGGTGGATACAAAGACTCTGGCCATGGACGTGAATTGGGTGAATATGGTCTCCGTCAATACACTGAAGTCAAAAGTGTAGTGGTTGCCACCCCACAGAAGAATTCATAAAGCAGGAGCTTGGCCACATCATGTACTATCATAATATGATTGTTTATAACCTAATTTTCTAAAACTAACTAAACTAAATTTATGACAGCATGTATTCATAAGCACGAAAGTTTCTTCCATATATATTTTTATATTTCAACTTACTTTCGCCAATATTGCACAAACTTATGAACATGTTCAACGAAGTGTGCGAAGTACGCAGTAACTGAATCGTCAATCAGTTTCTGCAGTTGACGAACTGCAGCCTCTTCACTCAAGTCCAGCATGAGTTTATCCTGTACTTTCTGTACGGCTTTATCGGGTTCCAACGCGATATCCGGTACACTTGCATCCACCATCAGCGAGAATAAATTCAAAATAAGATTCGCATGTCTTCGCAGATGCAGGAACGCTGTGTAGCATTGCTTCCGGAACTCTTGATAATGATCTGAGTTTATTCCGCCCATGCCTTCCACCATTTCCTTACTTAATTTCATTGGCGGGGGATACGGTTTCGGATCCCGGCCGAGAATATACCCGAAATCAATGTGGAATAATTTCCCCGAAGTGGTCAAAAGTAGATTGTCTAAATGTCGGTCACCCACCCCTAACAAATAAGTAATTATGCAATACCCAGCGCAGGAACGAACATACGTATCCATAATTTCAGGGGCAATCCCGTAAGGTGCAGTCTCAGATGGGTGATTCTTTCGGAAAAAGTTTTGAATCGTGCCTTCGTTGGCCAAAACTTCCGCGACGGGAATGGAATCGATGAACTGAACGAAACCATGTTTAGTACTCAACGCCAACACCCGATATGGCGTTAGTTTAAGGTCAAGGTTCTCGCGGCGCAACAGTTTATCCATTAACGTAATCATTTGCAAGATAAGTTGATCTTGACGAAGATCATCACCGTTTTTAAAGATGGCGACGTACTCTGTATCATTGGTTGTTACGAAAAACAATTTTGATGGCATAAGACTAGACTTAAAGAGACTTGCCTTCTCGGGAATGATTGCCTTGATCTGCACATTTGAGTCCAACGGGAAAGGCATGGGTTCGAACTTCGTAAAGTTGAACTTAAGATCGTTCTCCTTCAGGAGTTGCTGTAGCTTTTCAGTCTTCTTCTTTCTGGTGCCAGTTTCACCTGAGACTGATTTCACGAGTTGCACTAGTTTATCAACGAATTTCTGTTGTCGTGCTAGGAAATCTCGCCGTTTCTGCAT
Organism: Aleochara bilineata; assembly: GCA_003054995.1. Taxonomy (NCBI): domain Eukaryota; kingdom Metazoa; phylum Arthropoda; class Insecta; order Coleoptera; family Staphylinidae; genus Aleochara; species Aleochara bilineata. The sequence continues at coordinate 21,979 of NBZA01007549.1, read as the reverse complement.
TTCTGGAGGGCCTTTGCTCAGTGTTTTCGAGAAAGTTTTCATCACTGTTAAGTACATATCACGAATAACCACCTGTAAATAAAAACATGTATACAATTAAGAGTTTTATTGCTTTTGAGACTTCTTACATCTTGTTTCATTATGTGCTCTTGATCTTCGCACTCAATAAGAAGATACCAATAAAAATAATTGGTCAAGTCTGAATTCCTACATGCGCGTTTTATTAAGAAGGACGCCAAATCTTGAGCTTCATCCTCTGGCTTCAGTTCCATCTGCAAAGTGTCTGTATTTCCACTCTCAGCGTTCATACTCAACAAATTATCCGGCATTGTGGTAGCTCTGTGCAAAGTATCAACATCAACTACAGAACTAGCAGTGCTTTCAGCAGTGTTGTAACTCAGAGAGCGACTTAAGGGCTCCATTTGGTCGATGGAAACATTCGAAGTGATACTTTCCCTTGTAGATTCCACTCTGTCGACGCTCACCTGCTGACTTTGATTCTTCGATGGCGAAACGCGATAGTACGCTTCCTTGATCACGTTGAAGTTTTCATATTTGAGCGCTTGTACTAATTGCAAAAGATACAACATCAAGTCTTCGTCGGGCGCTTGTTGCAGACGACTTATTGCGTATTGGCGGACTTCGGGATGCTGGAAATTAGGACTTAAAAGTTCCAGTGCGTCCTCGACATCCATCGGTGCCCAAGTTTCCAACATGGCGAGCGCTTGCCGCACTTCAGAATTTTGGTCCCAATTGACGCACTTCAAGAACTTCGTCAGCGCCTTCTTCTGAGTGCTTAGATAAAACCGGAACTTCCATACGTAATCCTGCTCTTCGTTGGACAGCTGCTTAGTTGGTGGATACGCGACGATCTGGTTCAACATGTCGCGAATTTGTGCGTTGGGTTTGGCATCTTTGTCGGAGATTCCACTGCGCACAGAACGCGCTAGTTTATGGTGTTTGTTCTCTACAAGATTGTCCTGCAAATGCAAATCATTTGATGATTCGTAAACTAACGCGGAGAGAATTTTACATGCAAAACACATCGCGTAAACTATTTTGTACGAAAATTTTCATAAGGCTTCCAGGATTGCATGCATGAGGTTTTTTCTACATTTGTACTTACTTTTAAAATTTCATGATCCGGTACTGTTACAATATCGGGTTGCACGCGAAACTGATACACGTCTTCGCCATCTTGTTCAAAGTAAACGATGTAATACAGTGTTTTGTCAATCAATAAAGTGGGAAACTCAATCATGAGATACATATAGTCAGATGAGCGTTTTTCATTTTCGTGTATCATTTCCAGCTCACGAAATGCCAGTCGATCTAGCCAATCTACCTTTGTCATGATACCATTCCTATGCTTTTTGGCCAACTTTGAAAGCCGTTGCATCTGCTCCTTGCCATTATCTTTAGCTTTTCCTGGCGTTGTAGTCGGCGACTTCCCATCAGCTTCGCGGTTCGGCCATACACGCAGATCAAGCATCCCTTGACGGAACACCCCATACTTGCTGAACAATGATATGGTGGTGCCCCCAACAGGAGTCATGTTATTTAACCCCCCACAATCAAAAATTGTCATGGCAAGTTGGGCAGTTCTTGGAAGATCTTTGTATTCCACTGGTAGTGTCACCCATTCATTCCAACTATTTTACATATTAAAAATTTAAACAAACTCAATTTAAGATAAAAGAAATTTAAACTTACTTCCATCTATTTGTGAAAGACCTGTAAGATGTTGAAATAGGAAGTGCTAGAGGTTCATTTTGGTCATATACCTGGCAGACAACCATTAAATCTGGACAATTTTCCTGGTAGATGCCCGAGTATTTAAGCATTGGATTCTCCAGAAGTTTCTCATATTCTGGCTTGTTTTGCTTACCTTCTAATGTTCCACTTTGGAAAAATCATAATATTAAAAATTAGTACAAAAAACAATATTATTTACTTACATTTTAATCTGAATTTTATTATTCAGCGATGAACTATACACGTAGTGGAACTTCTCCTGCAATGCACTCTCCATTATTGTTAAACGTTAACTGCGTTATTGTTATGTTTATTGACTCATTGTTGTTGCAAGACTGATAAACAATATAATAACCTCGAAAGTATTTTTTGAAGATGGCAGGTCAGTCGGAAAAGAGTAAAGGTGGGAAAACATAGGTTAGTTTCATGTCACTTATGTGTCAGTGAGTGTGTATCGGCTTGTTTACAGCGTGTTTGATTATTAATATTTTAGAAAATCTGTAAGAATACACCAAGATGCCAGCTTTGGAACTTGAAACACATGTGCCTCAAGACACTGGAGGTAACACTGAGGTGCAGGATGACCCTGGGCCAATCAATCCAGTAGTGGGTATAATTTACCCACCCCCAGAGGTGAGAAGTATCCTTTACTGAGAACAGAACAGAGGGCATTCACAAAATTGTTGATATATCTTTCTTAATAGCGTGTTAAGATATTGTTGATAAGACGGCCAGCTTTGTGGCCCGTAATGGACCTGAGTTTGAAGCTAGGATCAGACAGAACGAGTTGGGGAATCCAAAGTTTAACTTCCTCAGCACTGGTGATCCATACCATGCTTACTATCAGCATAAAGTGACTGAATTTAGGGAAGGAAAAGGTGAGAATACATGATTTCTTCGAATATACTTTTTTGAGTATAAATTTCTGATGAAAACTAGCCGAATCTCAGTATTCGGTATCTTCGGATACCTTGAGTACCATGACTATATTAGAGCAGCGATTTTTAACATTCTGAATATTTTATTTAAGTTGATTTGATCGTTTTTGCAATGAATCATTTCTGATAATTTGTTTCCCTTTCTTAGCAAGTGAACCATCAGCTCTTTCCCAATCAATTGCTAAACTTGGGTTGGGACTGAACGCATCTCAACAAAAGCAGCAAGAAATTCTGAAAGCAGTTGAACAGCCTTTTATACCAAAAGAACCTCCAGCAGAATATGAATTTATTGCAGATCCTCCTTCAATTTCTGCTCTTGATTTGTAAGTTTACTTATTAATATTTACTATTCATATAAACGTCTACAATTTTATGTTTGTTTAGGGATATTGTAAAGCTTACAGCACAGTTTGTTGCTCGTAATGGTAGACAATTTCTAACACAACTCTTGAATCGCGAACAGCGCAACTTTCAATTTGACTTTTTGCGTCCACAACATTCCCTTTTTCAATACTTCACTAACTTGTTGGAACAGTACACGAAAGTTTTGATCCCTCCGAAGCATTTACAGCAAAAATTACGCGACGAAGTAGTCAGCGGACATGGTGTGTTGGATCATATCAAGTATCGTGCCGAATGGCAACGTTACCAAGAGCAACAGCGCGCCCGGGAGGAAGAAATCCTTGAACGGGAACGTGTAGCTTATGCTCAAATCGACTGGCATGACTTTGTCGTAGTGGAGACTGTAGACTACCAACCGTTTGAAATCGGCAATTTTCCACCACCAACGACTCCAGAAGAAGTAGGAGCCCGGATTTTAATTCAAGAACGGTTGGAAGAAGGCGAAGATATCGAAATGCAGCTTGAGAGTGACGAAGAAGAGTCTAGGGATGAAGGCCTTAGCTCAATGGAAGACCGCACTGCACGCAAGTCGGATAACAAAGACGATAATCGTCTGCAGGATATGGACGAGGAGAGTTCAGGCGATGAAGGTGACGCTTCACAGCCAAGTATCCAGCCGGTTCTGCCACCAGCGCCAGATAAAGTGTTGGTTAAGAAGTACGATCCCAAACAAGCGGTTAAAGTCGCTCGTCCTCAAGTTGGCGACGACTACCTCATCTCTCCGATCAACGGTGAGCGCATTCCTGCTAGTAAAGTACAGGAACATATGCGTATTGGGCTCTTGGATCCGCGATGGGTGGAACAACGTGACAAGCACATTGTGGATAAAATCAACCAGGATACTGTCTACGCTGCGGGATCTGCAATTGATGCTAGCTTGAAACTCCTGGCTGAAAGACGTACAGATATCTTCGGTGTTGGCGACGAGGAAACCGCTATTGGTAAAAAGATAGGCGAGGAAGAGACCAGGAAAGATGAAAAGGTCACTTGGGATGGACATACGTCCAGTGTCGAGGCAGCGACTCGCGCTGCAAGGGCTAATATCACTCTTGAGGATCAAATCCACCAAATTCACAAGGTCAAGGGGTTGTTGCCCGATGAAGAGAAGGAGAAGATTGGCCCGAAGAATGTTGGACGCACTAAGTTATCGAACAATGCGATTATTAGTGCGAAACCTCAGGCAAATCCAAATCCAATTGTAAGTTTAAAACTTTGTTTGCGTTGGTTGTTATTGATTTTGTTTGGTTTTAAATTATAGCCGAAACCGCCTATGCAACAACCACCACCTATGAGTATTCCGGTTCAGTCTGCACAATCTCTACTTCAGACGCAGCCGATTATGATGATGCCAGCGCCCACAATGGCACAAATGCGTCCTCCTCCTCTGATGAGTACGTTTGTGGCTTGTTATTCTTTGAGAATGTTACTAATTGTTATGATATTTTAATTTTAGTGGCTGGTCCTCCACCTATGGCTGGATTTGTCACCCCAATGGCACCACCTATGGGCCCACCGATGACAATGCCAGGTATGAAACACCCAAGCGAGACTCAGTTAGAAGAGGAACCTGCCAGCAAGAAACCTAGGAATGAAGACTCTTTGGTCCCTGAGGAAGTCTTCCTTGCCAGGAACCCCAGCCCTGTTTCTATCAAGGTCAACATACCCATGGCACCCGAAAAGGCGGAATGGACTTTGAATGGTCAGACTCTAGCTCTGACCTTGCCTCTTGCGGACGCAATTTCTGTATTGAAGGCGAAGATCCAAGAAGACACGAATATGCCTCCAGCGAAACAAAAGCTGTTATACGATGTAAGATTATTGCTTTCATATTTATATTTATCAATTAAAACTAACTGTAATTGATCTATAGGGGATGTTCTTCAAAGATCAGAACACTCTAGCATACTACAACGTCACCCCTGGGGCTGTTATCCAACTGCAAGTCAAGGAGCGTGGTGGTCGCAAGAAGTAACTTCTTACAGTTACAGTAAATTACTATAATTTAATAAGTCTCAGCATTAGTTAATAGAAGTTTACAATTAAATACCGCAGATACAAATAAATAAAATAGATAATACGCGTAGTTTAAGGTGGTTATGACTAGATTATCATTGTCGTGGTAGAAGGTTGTTCATTTGCCGAAGATGATCTTCCTGGAGGCCCCAAAGTTCTGGCCGGATTGGTTTGCGCCTTTGTTGGTTCCTGCTTGCAGACCGATGATGCCTTCTCCAGCCCTCAATTGATCCTCAGTCCATTCACGTCTGTGTTCTTCGGATGGTCGTGGGCCCAGGAAGGGTCCGCGCCATTCGGGGTGCTTGTACGCGGTGCGACCGATGGCAAAGATGGTGGTCGTCACCAAGACGATGTTCTTGTAATCCCACAGATCAGTGGTTTGGAAGAGATCCACGTCAGGTACACCATACTTCACACAAGCTTTTTGGAATCTAAAGGAGAAAATATTTAAAACATGGTATCAACCGCGACATCTATTGTGAGTGTTTGCAGTTCAAATATAGCATCCTGCTAAGCAGTCTTTTCTAGTCAACGCGCTTCCCATTGCAACTTCTGCTCTCCGGATACTTGATTTACCATTTGCACTAGTTGATGATCCTTATTCCTTTGTTCTGCCCAACGGGTCCACTCTTGGATGCATGCGTGGATGCAGCATCCGCACTTGGACCAGTTGGTAGCGATCGCCAACATTCAATGCGAACGTATAGTCGACGACGCTCGTATATTAAACCGACTTACAGCAGGATTCTGTTCTCCTGCTACTTGCAACGTGTAGCCGACGATTTATTTGGAGCAAGCAGCTACCGCGTTCAGATACTTTGCTTCATAAGTTGAAGCAAGAAAACTGTATTAATTTATTGATAACTTACTGGCTCAAATTGTCCATCATTTTGTAATCACCACCGGAAGTGTTGATCTTCTGGATGATACCTGGTTGAAGACGGTTCATCAAGTTGCAGAGCAGAATTCCATCGCGCAAAACTTCCTCGTAGGGAACGCCAGGCGGGAAACGCATTCCAGTCACAGCTTCAATCCATTGCTGTGCTTCGCGTTCTTGTTCGGGATCGCGCTTACCGGCAACCTGAAATCAACCAGCAAGAACAAACCCACGTTGAAATCATATTTATTTATATCCTATGAGAAGTGAGAATGAAATCTACCAGAAAATTGGAAACCATTTATGTGTTATTTCTTCCGCATTTAATTAGCATTTCAGGATTAAGATGGCCATCAACAGCTCTCTCTGGTGGCAATATCAAAGAAAAAATATATTTCAAAACCTTCAATGATCCTGAAATTTCTAAAAACTTCCAGACGTATTTTCAGCAGAAGTTTGCTGCGTGGTGAGAGTGGGCAAGCTGCCAAGTTGTGAACGCATTAAATCGCAATTCACACGTGTCAATCTTTATCTATGTACACAGCAGTCAAGTATTACGTGTAGATATAAATACAAAACGTGTAAACCGCGTTAGCAGATATGAAAAAACTGAAGAAAATAACATTTTGCAAAGCAATTTGTAAGGATAAAGTAAAAATATCAATAAAATCCATCACGCTAAGTGTGTGATGTCAGTATCACTTAACAACATATCTATCTATCCTGTAAAAATGTCCTGAGTCGACCGGATGTTGGCACGAACTTAAACGATTAAACGGACTTTGCCTGCAACACTAAAAAAAACTTGTTTCTGTTTTCGATGCTCGTATTTAAACTACGATAGATGAAGAAGCTATAAGAAAACGTTACGCGAAGCTGTTTTCCATGCGTTTGATCTTGGACGCTGTTATGCATGTCGCCCCCGCGCACCTCGGCCCCCAATAAATGGCATCGTCGACTATTGGCGTCGTTTCAGTCACGTCGCGACGCTCCGCGCTGCATTAGCCGCTCATATTTGCCTAATTATCTCACTTACAATCAGTTAACAAAATGTCCGTAAGTATACACAACAAAACGAAAGAAAGCAGCATATATAAATGTTCCAAAATGGCAGAAGCGCAACAAGGAACTCGAAGCTGAGGTCCTCGAATGGATCTTCAAGTGCCTGGGTGAGCCCCAACCAAGCGGCGCCTTCGAGGATATCCTTAAGGATGGTGTAGTTCTGTGCAACTTGATGAATAAGTTGACGCCGGGCAGCGTTAAGAAGATCCAAGCTAAGGGTACCAACTTTCAACTGATGGAGAACATCCAGCGCTTCCAGGATGGCATGAAGAAGTACGGTGTGCCCCAAGAAGAAATTTTCCAGACTGCTGACTTGTTCGAACGCAGAAATATTCCTCAAGTATGATGAATGCAATTTGTTCATGTTTGAATTTGTAATATTTTGTTAATGGTTGAATGCAGGTTGCCCTGTCACTGTTTGCTTTGGGTCGTATGACTCAGAAACACCCTGAATGGAATGGCCCAACACTAGGACCCAAGATGGCGGATAAGAACGAACGAAGCTTCACTGACGAGCAGTTGCGCGCGCACGAAGGCCAGCTTAACTTGCAGATGGGATACAACAAGGGTGCTTCCCAATCTGGCCATGGTGGTTTCGGCAACACCAGGCACATGTAAATTCAAATGTTGGAAGTTGCGGTTGAAGTTTTGAAGAAGCAACTCTCTTGTTATGTAATAATACGCAATGAAATCAGCGCTTCGTTTGGTTTGCATATTGGATGTATCTTAATGGACGAATTGCCAACTTTTCATCGCACGCCGGCGTGACGTAAATGCTTCGCTGCTTTTGCACTTATAATATATTTATATTATACCTACAATATCTCTTTGCTATTCAAATATTTATTTGTTTATTTCTTTCGTAAGTCAGTATTTATAACGATGGTAAATGATTGATGAAGGTGAAATAAATATTTTTCTATGCATACAAGCACCATTCAGTGTATGCGAGAATAAACCGAGGCCAGAAATGAAAATTTTGGCTACTGATTCTCAATTATTCGGCATTGTGAATACATATTCGAAAGGCGGTGTAAAGTAGTGCTATTTTTAACCGACGAAGTTATAATTTGTCCAAACAAATCGAATCTCACAATCAGTTTATGTGTTCAAAACTCCTCATAAAAAGTGAGGTTAATTGCAACTTGATTACTCTTGGCACATTTCCACACACGCCTATGTATTCCTTATTCCACGTTATTAATTAAGCCGCGTAAGTAAGTAAGTAAGTATTAAATCAAAGTGTCATAAGTATAACTCATCAGAACCGAAGCGAAGCGTCGCGACGCCGACACACACGCAGCTGCCATCTAGGATAAAAATATCCGAGTGGATTAATTCAAAATGCACTTAATTTTCCGAAAAACCATTCGAGGATGAGCTCGTGTTGTGAAATTAACTTTGGAATTGACCTAAATGCTCCAACTCATGCCAGAACACCACAAAAACAACATTCAAGTGAAAAAAGTTTAATACGTTCTTGTATTTGACAATGGTTTTCATAAATTTCACACTTGCAACAAGCATGGCAAACAAAAGTACATAAATGTCACAACCACGCGGTTATGGGCTTTTTATAAGTATATATATACTTACGCTAATAATGTTAACGACATTATTAGTGCGCTTTGTACGCTTGGACAAGGCAAGTCATGCGTTGCAGAACATACACCGCTTCTGCAGATTTAATTAAATTTTACGTCAGTGGGTCAATGTAATCCGTTTTGTTGTGTGATTGTCAGAAAGTGCGAGTATAAATCACATAAAAACGTGTGAGAAATATGCGTACTTTCTATAATATTATGTAAATGTACTTTGAAAAATATATTTTTTTGAAATTTTGTTTTGTGGGTTGCATATATTATCACAATTCATTACCTAATTATTATTAGGTTAAGCGTTAGATTCATACATTTGAATTGAATTTCAAATGCCTAACATGTTTTCTTATATAAGATGAGATCCGTGCAAGTCTTAGCAGCGAAAAATAAAGAACTTGTCCTTACCTCCAGCGGACACACTCTTTCTTGCCAGGCGCGTTGGCATGAAAGAGTGTTTTGCAAAAGATTTAAAACTTGGAGGTACGTTGCGCACACAAGCACACGGGCCTCGTCATCGTCTTTGACAACTTAAGAGATACCGCTAGTGAAAGAGAGTGAAAGTGATTAATACAGTTCGGAGTGTCTAATTAATAAAAAGAAAAACAATGACGCAACGCGCGTGTGCTCACCTGAAGACGATGATCTTGTTTATCTTTATAAGTTACTTCGACCAAAGTTATGCCAAGATATTAACAGTGCAACGTAAGTTACTTTACTTTGTTGATTGTTTTGCATAACCCATTGATAAATGATTGATTTCCAGCTGATTACGTGCGGACATGCAACATCGATGAGCCGAATTTTATCAACTGTTCTACGCATGCCGTGCAGCTCTTATTCAATGAATTGCCTCGCGGCGTACCGGAAATCGGCTTGGAGCCACTGGATCCCTTACGTGTCAAGCGAATCAAAGTAAGTCAAATTTAAATTCGAAATCGAAGAAAAAACCTAATAATCTCCGGCGTCGCGACATTACACAACTTTTATTATTCGTTATTCAATACTTAATGCATTAAATCAGAGCCGTATTCGCAAATATTTCCCAAGAGCTAAATTTAGGATGAAAAATGCTCGTCAAATTGCGACATGCGCTGAAATGCATTGCGCACGAAGTACATATGTATGTGCATAATGCAATAACGAGTTCTTCCATGAGCAAAAAATCATTTTCATTGAGAAAACGTGCATGCAATTTCGACACACTCGGTGCTTACTTAGCTTAGATATACATACATACATATGTACTTGAAGCATTTGCGCAAGAAGAAATAAGTAATCATTTCTTTTGCAACATTCACTGGCTTGGCATTCAAATTGAAATCCTTTCTTGGTACAGATTCTTCAAGGAGCAGGACCGGTGAATGTGAACGCGTCCCTCTCAAATGTCACCGTGCTGGGCTTTGCCCAAACTACAATCGTCGAAAACCGCGTGGATCCCGTCACGTACGACTTCCACACCGACCTCCACCTGCCGCGACTGCGCATCGACGGAAAATATGTCCTCCTCGGAAGGATACTTGTCATTCCTCTGAGAGGTATCGGGTTGTGTTGGTTTGACGCAAAGAATCTTGAGATCAGTGCCAAGTCGAAAGTGCGCATGATCAAGCGTGGCAAGTTCCACTTCTTCAGCGTGCAGGGCATCAGCGTCAAGTTCCAGATCGGGGGTCTTCGGCTGCATCTCGGCAACTTATTCGACGGCATCAAAGCCCTCGAGGACACCACCAACGCGTACTTGAACGAGAACTGGCGACTTGTTGCCGACTCCCTGAACCCCATTCTCGCCAAAACAATTGAAGATATCATGCTGGATATCCTCAAGCGCGTGTTCGACAACGTCCCTGCAGATTTCTTTATCACAGGGATAAAGGAAGAGCTCGTGAAAGAGTTTTATCCCGAATAAAACACAGTTTGTTTGGTTGCCGCTGGAGTATTCATAAAGCCGTCGAAAAGTTAATATTAGAACTTTTGACACACATTTCCGTATTCGGCTGCTTTCGTTCATCATGCTCGTGTAAGATCGTAAATCGTCAAACCGCCTCCACATAAATATTTGCACATACATACATTCATTCGCTTAATGTTTTGGCAAAATTTATATTTAGCGAATTTTTGCACAAACAACCATCGCTCATGACGTTCCATTAAAACTTTTATAAACTTTTTCATACTTGGATTGTACATCTATATACTTATATGCAATTAGTTTAGGTTTAAATGTTTAAACAATTGAGGATATTTATTAAGAATATGGTTAAGATGAAAATTGTTGAATGATATTTTAACATTAAAGAGAGATTATTTTGTAGGAGAAAATGTTTAAGACGTACCTGCCAGAGTGGTCGGGATGGTCCAGGCATCTTGAACTGTTTGTTTTGTTTGACTTGTGCGAACTGACAATAAGTAGGTATGAACAACAGAGAATCCTGGATGGATCGGAGGCTTTGAGCACGGCGAATGACTCAGGTTAACTACGTTTCCCGCTACCTAGCAGGGAGACTCTTATACTGCTTGCCTTCGCCTTCGTGCGTCCTCACGGTGACTCACTTCCACGCTCAGTGCAGCGTCCCGAAATTTATTTATTATTGTATTCGTACTCATTCTACATTTCGCATTTCACGTGGAGCATTCTAGATTCGAGATGAAGCATAATAATATTTAGTACGTGGGATAGTTGACTAGTGCACGTGCTGTTATTTTAATTAATTATTAGCAAGTAACATCCTAAAAAGGCTTAGAATTTCAGGACCCTAGTATTTATGTTTCACTTAGGCGGAAGTGAAGTACAAACGTAATACCTAGCAAGAGCCCGGGTAGCTCAGTCGGTAGAGCATTGGACTTTTAATCCAAGGGTCCAGGGTTCAAGTCCCTGCTCGGGCGTCCCTTTTGTTGCAGTTTTTAACTTTTATTCCTTACTACATACATACATCCTTAAGTCAGATTGAAATCTAATACGGGCGTTTATGTTGACGCCAAATTCTTAACATCTCATTCATCAACAAGTACAACAAACTTAACTATATAGACAAGAGTAGACTAGAATAGATGTTCTAGAAACGTTTTCTTGACGAAATGTTTACAGAGAAAAGTGACTTTTATAAATACACTTATTGACTGGTTTGAAAAGAGTCACGACCCTCAAGACAAGCGTTTGATTTCCACATGAATAAAGCGATACGATATAAGTCATTTGTAAACGCATTGCATTTCTTTCCTTGGTGTGACCTTTGATACATTTATAAAACATTTATACACCGCACCGTGTTAATGCATTTAACATTGAACCCTTTTGAGCATTCATTGCCAATCAAAATATAGGCCAGGTTTTTGTAGTTTACACTCAGGGTCTATTAATAAATATCTTTCTTATTACAATTGCTATACTTACATGTTGTGATGTTTTTCTCAAAACTATGCGAATTCATCATACTAATACATATTTTAAGTTACACCTTGTTATTGTTTATTGTTTTAGTTTTCAGCATGTTCCAGGTAAATAAGTAATTCATCTCTAATGATTCATGTCAGGTGTTTGAATACAAGTGCCAAGGAGGTATTTATATTCAATTATTTTTAGGCGAATACATATTACAGAAATGTAGAGTTATTCTAATATTATCTTATAAAAAGATTTTAGTTATGTTCTCTTCTTCCTAAACCTAATATAAAATCATTGTGTTTATCGGTAGCGTGGCCGAGCGGTCTAAGGCGCTGGTTTAAGGCACCAGTCTCTTCGGAGGCGTGGGTTCGAATCCCACCGCTGCCAGAATTTTTGCATTTTATTTGAAACTTTTAAACAATTATTATTTTAAAGTATTTTCTCATAAAAACAAAAGCTTTAAAAATAAAATAAGTTCGGTTAATTATATATTATTCGCGTCAGTGTATTAATTTTAAAATTGTATTCCTAGATGGCAGATGAATGTCGAATTCAAATATTTTTCGTGAATGGAAATAGCCACCATTGGATAGCGTTCGTTCTTTATTAAACAAGACACAATTTCTATCTAAGCAGAAATTGCAGACCGTGCTGGCATCTGCGTAAGCAGCTCGAAGACTTGAAGACTATGACGAGAATGCAAGGAGTGGAATGTGAGCGCCTCGAACGGCCCGCTTAATACTAGGCGAACATATAAGTGAGGAGATATGGCGCATTCCAATCGTTCGCACACATATTTCCTACGTTTCTGCCTTCCCACACCAGTTCAACTTCTCTATTCATTTCACTCTACCTCGCTGAATATTCTACTTGCGGTTTCACAAGCTACGTAAACGAATCAGAGGATGGTGAATGTTTGCTAGTGGAATGTGTATTTATATCCTTCTTACACTTACACTTCTCACAAATATAGCAACTTTCATCCTACGCAAGCCAAGGAAATGCTAATTACATATTTTATACGTAATATCAATTTGCTGCCACTCAAATAACTTTAATTAAACAAACAATATAAATCAATTGTTTTAATGTACTTATTTCTAATTGAATAATTACATTACAGGGATAATGAATTCATTAGCATATCAATAACTAATCCACCAGTTGATTGTCAGCGATTTTCATTTCGAAAAATGCTTGGTTTTGTCAATTTTATCGCAAAGGTAAAGGGAATCGAAGGGCGTTGCGCATTGAAGCGCAATAGACGTAGGCGAGAGCGGCGTTGCGTTGTGCGATTATCGGGAAATATCGAACCGATCGGTTTCCTGCTGCGCCCGCTGTTTGCCTGGTAGAACAAATCGGTGCGCGTTTGGGCTTTCGATAGATTCCCGAACATGGAATGGCTCCGATTGATCAGAAACCGATACTTGTAGAAGGGGAAGAGATAGAAAGCGAAGAGCGCTCGCTTGTTTACTTAAAACTGATAATTGCATACGAAGAATGAATGAATATTTGGTAAAACTGCCTCAACACATATTTTTGCTTCGTTTATATTACTTTTTATATTATTATACTTATTTAGTTATTTATAGAGTGTTGTCACACGTATGTGATTTATTGAGTAATAATTTTGATTATTTCTTTGGATTTCAACAATTAGTGACAATAAATCACACTTAATAAACAAATTTATTGCAAAACTGATAAAAATGTATCAATATGAAAGCATTATCTGTAAACAAAGTAGAATTTTTAAGAATTTTATTCACTGGATGTAAGTGTGGTTGCCTATTCTCAACTGAAACCTTTTATTAAAAAGTGTTTGTTTTTATACTCATCATTCGAAGAGTTACACTTCCTTGTTTTCTTAGTATGTCAAGCATTAAGTAATTCATAATTCTGAAGTATTTATAAATAATTATGATAATAAGAAATCGATTAAAATAGAACAAGTAATAAGACAATTATTATTGTCTTTCTGTAATGACAATAACTCATTGTTATCAGGCACGTATATATCAGTTTTCCTATCGTATTTATTTCATTAAAGAAAAGATATTAGTATAAATAGTCTTCTGATTTATATTTTAAGAAAGTGTTAAGGAAACTAGATTACGAGAAGCACATGAGTAAAGTAAGAATTCCCATAGATATTAATTCATTTTGATTAAAAACGTTTCCGGTTTTAGAAGCATCTGTCGACTGAGAAAAGGAAGCAAAAAGTATATTATAATTACTAACATGCTGTTGTTCCCAGTAAGAAGCATGTTACAAACTTTGAAGCGCTTGGCAGAAGTCCAAACAACATTTTTCAACGAAATTGTCAACCGCAAATTCATCAACGGTTTATTTGCTTTTTATTTATGCGCGGTTATGGTTTACAATTTGTTTCTGTGAAATCATGTACGTATGTTAACTCTGTGATAAAACGTGCCAGACAAGACTGGGAAGACTTTTCTAGGGTTGTAGTAAGCCAGCAAAAAGCATATTTGAACACGAGAAATGCATTATTGATGCGGAATGTTGAATAATAATTTAATGGATGTCCGGTTCGTGGTGGGTCTGATGGGTTATTGTTCTACTTTGATCTTTGTTTCAAGTAAACTTTCAGAGTTATAAAGAAAATTAAGTATTCAAAGATTAACACTGTACTTAAATTAAGATCACAACTGTAATTAAATAAAACACAAGCAAGTTATAATTATATCACAAAAAATAAATAAATCATGCACGTGTCGCGTCACAATTTAAGTTGTTAAGAGATTGCAGTAAAAAACGTACAAAAATGTATGTACAATACCTAGTAAAAGCACAGGAACATATCGTACAGTGTGTTGATCTCTCATGTAAATATTTAACTTGAAAGCAAGTCATTATACTCGCTGAAACAATGCGGAAAAAATCACACGGGGAGTTTTTAACGATCTCTGAAAATTTCTGAACTAAATCTAGTGGAATATTAAATATTGTGTCAAGGATAGAGTGTAGGAGAATTTTTTGCATTATATTTATATTGTAAATTTGCATTTGCACCACCTAGGGAAGTAGGTACATTATTATATTATAGGTATGTCTTTTGTTAAACCATGTCAAGTTAATTTATTAAGGAAATTAAATTTATATTCATGACGCTTTGTTCAGAGCTGGTTGTGAATTTTACGTCTTGAGGAGACGTCCTTCGGGCGAATGACGATGCAGCAAGAAATAAGTGTGAGTCATGTCTTTGAAATCAATTTGTAATTTGCTTACTTTAGGGAAGAAATTCCACGAAAGAAATGACCATTCGCCGTAAATATGATGTTATGTTAAAAGATCTTAAAGATAAAATATATGTATGTAAGTAGATCATCGATTTCTTCAATTACCAATAATAAAACTCTCAAAGAAGAAGCAATTTTAAAATTTTTTAAGAAATTCTCAAGAAAGTGTATACATAGCCAGCCGTCATAGCAGAAAAATTAGTTAAAACTTTATTTTTGGAAAAAAAATTAGCAAGAAAGTTTGTGTGTACGTTGACCGAGTAAGAATCACCCATGACTACGACCCACTCTGGTCTAATATTGCTGTAATACGTAGACCCCGAGCGCCGTGACCAGATGACCATTTACATATTGCGCTAGGGCAGCTTGACCAGTCCAGGCCGGCTCGGGGGCGGCGAGCTGGCGATGTACTAGAGTGCTCAGTATTCTGCCGTCCGCCACGCGATCACAAACCCCCCAATATCCACTACACTCCATTCCCTAGAGAAGGGAAGAACAGGTCCTCTTCGCGTGAACAAATGTTGTCCACATGTGGTTTCCACTCAAGAATGTCACACACAACACATTATCTCCTTACCAAATCTTGTTCGAAACCAACTTTTTTTTAAGTGCAACTTTAAATAATATTTAGAACAATTCTAAAATTAAATTAATATAAAAAATTATCAATAATAAAATGTAGGTCATATAATTAATTAAAGGTAAGGACCCATCCATTAAATTAACAATTATTGGCTAAAACAGTCACTGATTGTCCTTATAATTGAAAAAAATTGAACTACACGTAATGTGGGTCTGTCTGTTCGTCTGCGTCTACACAATTTTTCCACGATTGTTTAACGTGACACCATGAATAAATTAGAAACGATGGGACAATCAATAACTTTATCAATTGTTCATACTTAACATATTGTACCAGCTTTGGTAACCTACCAAGCAATTAACTGTTCAGAAGTAAAATGTTCTTAATGTACATAACACTCTTCCTCTTTTTATACCCATCCTGGCCTCTTATCCTGCTGGTAACAGGAACACCAACCTTTGACCCAACCGCAATCCTTCGCAACGTCCTAATACCGGCCGACGCCGCCGTCAACTCAATCATCTACCGCCTCCGCGCGTCCGACCCCGAGTTTGACTACCCCCTGAAGTTCGACATCGACGGAGAGACAACCATCGCCAGCGTGGACAGTCTTAACTGCTCTCGGTTGAACTCAGTGTGTCAGGCGAACGTGATTCTTCTTAAGAAGCTAGAACCCGGTCGGTTTTACGACTTTCGAGTGAAAGTGACGGGCAACAAACGTGGCCGACAGGCGTTCATGGACTGTTCTTTCCGGGCAACGAACGCCACAACCCCCATCGGGGCGATATTCCCGGGTGCACCGACTTTGCTCATGATCTCCGAAAATGCTCATCGAAACACAGAACTGGGGAGTTTAGTAGCCAAAGGAAACCTTTTAAGAGAGAAAGCTGTGATTCTTGAGTTATGGGGTTCGCCGCAGTTCGGTCTCAGGCAGAAGATTATGGGTCAGCGTGATGCCGAAGGGACGGTCATCTTGCTTGGAGCTCTGGATTATGAAACAAGAACTGTACATCATTTAACCATCTTAGCAAACGTAAGTTGTTTTCTGTCAGGTTCTTTAGGGTTGAACACCCTATTGTGTACTTACAATTACTGGGTAGTTATAATTAATTGAATGTAAATTCAACATTGTTACCTTAAGGGGGTATTTTTTCTTGGACCAGTGACCAAACAGTGACGTGGAAAGCGGCAATAAAAGATGTGAACTACCAACAGCAGAAATACTCATGTCGAGTCGACCTGATTTCCCATTTAACGGTTCTCATTATACGCTAACGTTTCGCTTTGGGTATTATTTATGCATTGCGTTCCTGTAGCTTGCAACCGCTAGGGTTCTATCATTAAATCGACGATCGAGTACAACAAACTGTTCGTAACTGACCGATATACCTATGTATAAAACATATGTACACTTATAGCATTTGTACTAGATTTTTCCATAAGAAATTACAGATTAAAATATACTTTGTTTTATTAGCATCTTGAGAAAATCTTAAATGAAAACAAATCAAGAACTGAAGAAATAGAAATTTAACGACAACCAAAAAATCCATTATTATAAAAGCATCCATTCTAGGTCGGTATCTTTAGATCCACGCAATAAGATAAGAAATCCAAAAAAGAAATATTCTTAAAACCTGTACAATTTGTTCTTTGTTTTTCCGAAAACTCCGTCTTGATTTAAACCTGCCGTGATGTATTACGTTATGTCATATCTATTATTACCCTTCACATTAAATGTACTTTAATTCAAGAAAATTTTCACCCCAATTTCCTGTCTGTCTTAAGGGGTGTCTGACATTAACATTTATTTCGCATGAGTAAGCTCAACGTACAATAAGAATACGAAGCAAGACGGTGGCAAAACAAATACTATGGATAGATAGAGACAGAAAGAAGTAAGTGAAGAAAGGGTCAGGGGTGAACTCAAAACGTAATCAATGTCAAGCAGCCACGCGAGCTCACGCAATCCCCCAATGAAAAAAAACTTGTCAGACGGGCAGGCTATCAACTAAATATCTCCACTGATGTCTTAAATTTTCAAGACAAAGCGTAGCCTTAACATTGCTCATTGCTCATTATTATTGCAGGATCCATGGACGGAAACCGATAAAGACACACGCAACATTGCAGTGTGGCCGCTGCTCGTTGCCGTCTTAGACGAGCAAGATACACCCCCAGTGTTCACCCTCGCGCCACCCACAACGCAACTGCAGCCCGACTTGCAACCCGGCGACGTGATTCTTCGCGTGCAAGCGGAGGACGGCGATCGCGGCAAGCCAAGGGACATTCGCTACGGTCTGGTCCCTGAAGGAAATCCGTTCGTGCAGTTTTTCAATCTGTCTGAAGACACAGGTAATGCCCATTCATTCACCCCGTACGTTTCCGGTGCAGACTCAAGTTTACGACTTTACAGGCGAACTACGACTTGCCAGACCTTTAATTGACATCCAGTCCATTAGCCATAGCAATACACCCATTATCCTAACAGTGGTGGCTGAAGAAGTACGAGCCAATGCAAAAGAAACCCCTGCGCAGTCCTCCACTGTCAAGTTGGCACTCATTCCACCACCATTAACATCCCCCTCGCCGTATTTCAATAAACCTCTCTTCACAACCACTCTGGATGAGAACTCCCCAAGCGGGACCCAACTTGACCTGGATATGGAACTCATTGGTACCACTGGAACCATCTACTCGCTTAAGTTAGAGAACAATAATGGCACCTTCGATGTGATACCTAACGTCATTGAAGGCCGATCTAAGTTCGTGCTCAAGGTGAGAGATAACAAGCTTCTGGACTATGAAAAAGCCAAAAGCGTGCAGTGTTTGATCATCGCCCACGAACTAGGGGATGGGAATGGCACTGCTAGAGCAGTACTTCAAGTGGATATCAAGGACATCAACGACAATGCCCCTGAATTTATGCAAAAGCAGTACAACGGAGAAGTTCTAGAAAATGCCGAAAGTGGGACAACAGTTCTCAAAGTTCTAGCAACTGATAAAGATCGTCGAAGTGTAAATATTCGGTACTCTTTGAACGGAACCAACTATTTTTCCATTGACGAACAGACAGGAGTGGTTACTGTGAAGAACTCCCAGACTTTAGATGCAGAAGAATCAGATTTAGTGATTTTTTCAGTGATTGCCAGGGATATAGCCAGGGGTACCAACAAAGGGGGGCTTTCTAGCACTGCTACAATAGCTATTAACATCCTAGACGTCAACGATGAAGAACCAGTCTTTGAGAAACCTTTATACGAGTTTATCCTTGATCAATCTCGGAGACAATTCACCGTCCCTGCAATTATCACTGCCGTGGATAAAGATACCACTTCTCCAAACAATGATATTCGGTACGAACTTATCGGAACCTTTACAAACCTCACCGTTGATGAGAGCACTGGCGAGTTGAAACTGACAGGCCAATGGAACCAAAACGAAATCGTCAATTTAAAAGCCCGCGCTTATGATAACGGTGTCCCTAGGAAATGGTCCGAGTGCGATATCAGATTGTACCCTCCTGACAACGCAAAAAACTACAAAATGACCTTCGTAGTCTCGGGCTCTAACCCTAACAAGCAACAACTTGAAGAGTACTTAAGTCAGCTTATTGGAGGCAAAGTAATTGTAAATCGAATACGGCCATATCAAGGGGCAGAACCTAACGTGTTGGATGTCACTCAACAAAATGGCGGTGAACGGTCCATTGCAGAAACTACAGTGACCTTTGACAATCCCAACAGTGTCATTGACATTGAACGAATCAAAGAAATCATATACAAGAAAGAAACAGAACGGACTAAGTTGAAATCAGCGGATGCTGGAGGAATTTGGTCCAACTTATGGTGGCTTTTGCTTCTTCTTCTTCTCATGATTCTCCTTTCCTGTTTGATCATGGTTCTTTGCTGTGTCTTAGAAGGATGTCCATTGTACGTCCCACCAAAGAAACGCAAACGGAGAGTGACTCCTGTAGATATAGAAAAGGTTGTTTTAGTAAAAGACCAAGTCATAGCAGAGGTTGAAACTGCGCCTGTAGTTCAACAACCCCCAGCTCCCCCTAAACCCCCCATGGAGAATAGATCAGTCCAGGTAGCCGAATGGTTCGGAAGAAGAGAAGCTTGGACCCCGGAACATAACGAAGACGACTTAGACTCAATCCGAAGACATGAAATGGAACGAGGGTCTGATCGTGGCCGGAAAAGGGAATACTACATCCGAGAGGGCGGTGCTGATATTTTAAGACTGGTCACTAGGGGTCCAGGTGCTGACCGGCCAATAACATTACTTCCAGAACATTCCTACGTTATTGACGGTAAAGATATTCTAATGCGTCGATATATTGATCAACAGCAACAACAGCAAATGCAACAGAATACTTTAAATCGCATACAAACCGAGCATGAATTGCTGGAGGAAAGCCTCCGGCAGCAGAATGCTCTGCTCAGGCAAATTTTAATGGAAAGGGAGCGTGATCTCCGTTTGGAGACTCAAAGCCTCCCTGCAGGGACCCAAACTGATCAACACGCTAGCACCCAGACTGAGTTCGTGTACCTGCGACCACCGGCACGCCAAACCCGATCTGACAATGACGCCTCTACAGATGAAGATGAAACCTACAACCGAAGATCTCGCAAGCGTAGAAGCAGTCATAAAACTGTCAAGAGAAAAATACGTACTCCAATCCAAGAGGAATCTGAGCAAGAACAATATGTCATTGAACAATCACAAAAGCAGAAGAAATCAAGCACTAGTTCCATCCCCAAGGTACTTAAGTACAATCAGACGAGAAGTAGCATTCTCAGGAAGATGAAAACAGGCAATGTTAAAGAATCACGGAGTACTTCCAGTAGAAGCATTCGAAAAGAGATCCTGCAGGAGATTTCCGACTCATTGAACCAGTCAGAAACTGAAGAAGAACCAGACCAGGAAGAAGATCAATCCCCTGACAATGAAGAGAAGTATTTATACTCTTTAGAAGAATCTTCCTCACCGAACCAATACTTGTCGAATAAGACTCCAAGCGGTCGGAGAAGAAAGTCCGAGAATGACATAGCTGTTGAACTAGAACCTCAAAGACCTGCCCGGAAAATAAGTGAAACAAAAGCCTACAGCCAACAGGACCTCACAAGACTCTCTCTTTCGAGAGCATCAGAGTCTAGTCATCAGTCGAGAATACCTCTCAGGAAGAAATCGTCGGCGAGGTATATGGAGTGGTACAAGCCTAACACCGGTCGTTCCACCAGTCAATCCAATAACAAATCCAAACTTCCCAAGCCAGTGACAAGTAAGAAACATAAAGAAGAACTGAAAACTACAGCTACTAAAGTGTCCAAGAAGTTGGCACAGTCGGATGCTGCGCAGAGAAAGAACTTTGAGCTGCCAACTGCGCCCGGGCCAGTGCACCCTTTGATTCAGCATTCGCGAAACCGTTTTGAATCAGCGGTAACCATGCCTTCGACAGTGAAGAAAGACAGTGTGCCTGATGGTAAGAAAGGTGGCACTGGAGGTGCACCAGGTACTAACCAGGGGAATTTAGGAACCGATGGTGATGTTGATTCTGGGATAGCACTGACAACTAGGCCGGCAATGGCTCAGAAGAAGAGTGTCTTTACAATTGCTTATAATGACATGACAACAAGACAATTACCCGAGAGTATATCAACTACCCCGTGAACAAACTTAGTCTCATTGGTTAAGAAATTAGTGTAAATTTACTCTAGATAATTAAATAAATAATGTTTTGTATCTTAGAACTTTTAAATAAGCTTCAACGTTATAAACATTTGCATTTACCATACACTTGATATTTTTCTGAACATCATTGTTTAAATTGAATAAATAATGTTATCATCAAGTATTACTCTTATTATTCTAGCTTTCATAGCTTAATCTCCTGAGCTATTAGACTTTATTCTATTAGTCACCGTTGATAAATTAATTCAACATTACATACATATGTACTTACATTATGTAGCTATGAATTCGAGATGAAAGTTTTCACGTTGTGTCTTATGACATTTTGCTGCCATAAACTATTATTTGTATACATCAATTAATGTTTTCTTCAAACCTCGGTCGAAAGTACGTACTTTCGGCACTACTGTCAGAT